>JAJIZL010028634.1:66215-112642 GCA_023969395.1 Amblyomma maculatum
GATCGATTCATGACCTTGGAAAGGAGAAAAGAGTAAATAAGACACACCGCACGCCAAAAATAATAAAGAATTGAAGACGACAAAGAGGACGAAGCTCGAGCTGTGCTGTAAACGCTGGCCGTCGTAGCTGCTAAGTAAGATAGCTATGTATTACTGTGCAAATATATTACTGTACAGGTATGTCGGCTGCATGCGAAAAAGCTCATGCCTAGTGGCAAGCAGCGCTCTCTGGCGCTGTATGCGCCTGGGTTACAAGTGTATACTGGCTGACGTAAGCCAGCGCAGTTCATCCTCGCCATCATCAGCCTGACAAGAGCCACTGCAAGCCGAAGGTCACTCCCATATCTCTCCAAATGACCCGGTCCATTGATAGCTGCATCCACTTGACCCCTGCGAACTTTTTAACATGATCCGCCCGCCTAACTTTCGGCCACCTCTGCTATGCCTCCTTCCCTTAGAATCTTATTTGTTACCCTAAGCGGCCATCGGTTATCCTCGCTTCGCACTACATGTCCTGCCCATGTCCATTTCTTCTTGATTTCCACTAGAATGTCAGTAACTTGTGTAATTTCTTCGACCCACTCCGACCGCTTCCTATCTCTTAATGCTGCCCTTACAATTTTTCGTTCAATAGCCCTCTGCATTGTCCTCAACTTAAGTAAAGCCCTTCTTTAGACTCCACGTTTGAGTCCCATAGGTGTATACAGGTAAGATGCAACAGTTGAATACTTTTCTCTTCGGCGTTACTAGTAAGCTGCTAGTAATAATCTGCGATCGCTTGCCAATTTGCACTCTATCCCAATCTTATTCTCTTTGATATTTCCCTTTCATGGTACGGATCTGCTGGTACTACCCAAACAGCTCAAACAATTGCCCAATGTTGGCACTATGTTGGAAATATTGGCCAAACACACGACCAATGCATTTCCAACACGATTTTAATAATTGGTCATGGTTTGTGCTGCCTGGGTACCTGTATTTGCCCTTCTTCGCTTAGAGGGGCAAATCATGATGCTAACCCTTGCGGAATATTATGGGGCACTTGACGGCAGGTGAAAAATATCGAGTCTAAGCTAGAAAAGAGAACCTGAAGACTGTAAAGAAGGCGCTCCCATATTTTGCCCCTGTCGGTCTCTTGTCTACAACTTGAGGGCACGTGCACCGTACATGTTGCATCCATGCGGAAAACCCCCTCAGCCCACGTTTGGTCCTCCACATCAAAATACTTGAGGTCCCATATCGGCTGTGGCAGCGCTATAAAAATGTATTTACAAAAGTTACCTTGTAGAACATTTCAAGACAGCTGCAAAATGAACGGCGGATATGCAGCAAATATTTTGTCAAGCCCAATTGGTGTTGCCCATACAAAGGCAACATCGGTCGCGGTGGGGCTGGAATGTGCGTAGACCACATTCTGCCCAGATCATTTGCTTGTAAAGTGCATGGCGGCATGAGCAACACAAATGTGACTTTCTGCGGGACATAGCATCATAAGCTAAAATGCAGCTGCCCAAAAAAGCGCGTGGATCCCACATCGACTACAGCGGGGCTGACACCGCCGCACGTTTTAACTTTCCTAATGTGTATTACATGCGTTCACGGCTTTCTTTTATTATCGATTTGATTATACTTCTATGCATCTTTATTAAATTTCATATAGTAACCCATTTTGGGCATTCCCAATCGCGTAAACATCCCGGGAGCACTGCAGGATCTGCAGTGGAGATATGCGAAAGCCTGAGCTTCGCTGCTGTACACGGTAGATCGCACGCCCCTCACCGAACGCCACCAGAGTTCTGGTGAACGCATCAAAGTTCTCGAGTGTCGTATAACTGGTTTACAGGAAAGGAAAGACGCAGCATCTTTCACTCGTGGAATCCCGCTACTGTCATCTTCACGGTAAGCAAGGCGAATTATTGTGCGGTATTCATAATTCCGGTGGTATTGGTAATGGTATAGTGGTATTGCTTTCGCAATAAAAACAACTTCTTGCTTTTAAAAAACTGCACTCCACAGGGTACTAAACAATATTCGCCGAGTACATTCATGGGGCCTCTACATCTTTCAGAAAGCTCGCCACTAAAGAATAGTACTCAGATACGACCGCAGTGACGGCTTTCGTAAGCGATATATACCCTTGCATAGGCTTTTCTTCATGTCGGCTAGCTACGAAAGCATGTTAGCTGAACATGGTCACGGGGCGGATTCTTCCCTCAAGAAAACGTCCGGCATCTAACCACTTGCATCCTGATGCTGAGCACACAAAAGAAACATTTCATTTTTTACATTTCATTTCATTTCATCCGTAATGAATACACAATAATATAAATGCATATGATAATGCACTGAAACGCGAACAACAAAGCAAGAGTAACTGCGCTCCACAAACAACCAGGCCTAGCAGTTACACATAGTGCCTGCAAGGTTATCACGAACCGCAAGCGCGTATATCAGAGATTGCGTACACCCTGGCCCACAAACAAGAGACAAAGTAATCGGGTTAGTTTCAAAAAAGGACGACAGACAGCCAAAGGAGGTTTAGGTTAGTCGGCACAGCCACCAGTTCCATCCTATTTATATAGATACCAAAGAAACAAATGTGCCACCGCCGCAGAAATTGCCCCTATATCTACTACGAGTTCGCCAGGCAAGTATTTCCAGACGGCCAAACTTCTCCGCAGCGCCGGGTGCAATGCAGGGGCGGAGTTCATCTATCCTTATCGAGGCCTTGACAACGCCGCAGCAAAAGCATTCCGCCTTCAATACCTAAACAGGGAAATAGTTCACGCCGGCACCTTATGATGTGTGCTCTAAATTGAAACATATACACAAGCCGCCAAAGATCAGTGTTACAACATATTCAAAAAGCACATTATTCATTGTCTTGGTGGCGCCACAATTCGCACATTGGCCATCGAGTACGATGCCCCACTTTCTCTCGCAAGGAGAGCTCCCCAACGCTTCCGCCTGTCAGTCTCACATCATTTGGCAGCCTACAAGGTGCGAGTTTCACTTGGTCACAGCGATCTTACTTAGCTCTTCTGGCATGAGCCTGGTGCAGACTGCTAATTCACTAATACCTGTGGCGGCATGCCGGCTACATTGATACCTGATAAGTCAGAATCAATAGATTCTTTCAAGCCGGTGAACACTCGGTAAAAGGGGGTGGCGTCTGCGCTAGTGGATCAAGGCGTCTTTCTGTTGTGAATACGTGCCGTGCCGTGCCGTGCTCATCCAGTACAAAATGAGAGAGACCACCCTGAATACGACTCATTCGACAAAAGGGTGCTTAAAAAACTTTAAAGTAAATTCTCACGCACCTGTGGTGGTGCAGTGTATCCCGAGGCCACGTTTGCTGAGCGAAAACTCTTGGAAACGAAAGGTGACAAGTACTGTGCTGCCATCCTACACGAACACGCCAACGAGAGACGCAAGGCGACTGACCTTAAGGCGTGTAATGGTCGCGACCCACACCACATACAACGCAAAAGCGCATGCGCGGGTGTTTACAAGTGTCGTTTGCGTCGAGCTAAAGCTGAAAGTCGCGACATAAGAGAGGGGGCACGCTGCCCGATAGAAAGCTCCTTCCAAAGCCCCAGATGAAATCTCGTTTTGTGCATAAACCACCGCGCACTGTATCCAGGAATGAAATCGCCGCAGGCAGTGGGCCTCTGAACGAACCGCATCGGAGCACGTGGTTATGGCTGACTTTGTGGTTAGCTCACAAAATGGCTTCGTATTTGGCGAAGATGGAAAGGAAAACGCGGAAACTATCGCTGTCTCGCGCAAACAGAGAAATGTGATCGGCATATGCGGTGACCACTAGAATATCCTGACCAACTTAAGGAGGTCCGCGACTACTCTTGCCCAAGGCAACTATACGTAGTAGCAGGTCTAGCGCAAGCATGAAAGGACGGGAAAGCGGCCGTCCTTGTCGCACTCCTTGCGTGGTCGGGAAGGCTATTGCAATGGCACTGGTGTATACAAGTTCACTGGTGAGGCCTCCATAAGGTGGGTGAACCAACCGAATAAATTCATAAAGGAAACAAAATGCATTCAGCACCGCAAGCAGATAGCCGTGTTCTACGCAGTCCAAAGCTTTTGCTTGACACAAAGCGATAAATACTACACTCCCCGGTTTAGGACAAACGTAGGCAAAGCCCCGCCTCGTCCGTGTTAGGGACGCGCACACCGACCATCCCGGTACCGCACACGACTAATACAGGCTGTCCATTCTTTCTGGTAAACCCAAGGCCTTCGCCAAAGTAAACTTGCGACCTCTCTGTAGTCTGTGTTCATGAATGTGAGCGGCAGCCGGGAAGCGGCGTTTGACGGATTCATACCCTTCTTCAACAGAAAAACAAAAGCGCGGGCCTTTAAAATGGTTGTTCCCAGTCGAAAAAAACTACAGAAAATTTCTGATCTTACGACAGAATTTCTGTGCGGTTTTTGACGGGAAACTTGTTGTGACAGCAGAACATTCTGTCGTAACATCTGAAATTTCTGTAGTTACAACAGAAAAGTGCTACAGAAATACAGACAACAGACATATACTACAGAAAAACTGCAGAACTACAGAAAAGTACTACAGAACTAAAGAAAAGTCTGATGGTTACGACAGAACTACAGGACTTTTTGTCGTATTTTTGACACAGTTCTGTAGTTTTTTTCGACTGGGTTTAAAGCCAGTTTTGAAGACGGTGTTCACAGCTTGGATCACTAAAAGGTGAAGGATGTCGAAAAAGTAGAATAAACCCCCCTCCCACTAATCTGTCCGGATGTGTTTTAAGCGGACTGATTCATGGCACTCAAAACCAAGCGGATCTCCTCTAGCTTTGCAACTGAGCTAGGAGCTCACAGGAGCAAACCACTTCCTCCTGTTGATCGAAGTCCTCTGACGAAAATGAGTTAACGAAGTGCGTAGTGAAAATGTGCGCAATGAGAGCTGACTACAATGGTGTCATGCCGTCTGCTAGTGTGACAGCCCCCAAGTACTAGATATCTGCCCTGTCTAAGGGCACGAGTATGCCCCAGCTCTCCACATCGTCAAAAGGCAAGCGAGAAACTGGCGCACAGAGTGACGCGCTTGAGCTATTCTCGAAGATGCGGTGGTAACGCTGTCGAAGCATTTCTAAATATTCCCTCATCGCGAATGTGAGCTGACCACCCTTGCTAACAATGCGCAAGTGGCGTAGGACATTGTTGAGCGCAGTGGTGACACGAATGCGGCGTGGTTTACACGCCCGCGCGAGAATAACCTACCAACACGTCTTTAGGGCATCCCAGGACTCGGAAGTGAACCGACCACTGTTGATAACAATGCGCATGCGGCGTACGGCCTACGCCCCGCCGTGGTGGTAAATTGGTAAGACGCCCGACTACTGTGCCGGACTTCCCGGATGCGATCCCGACAACCAGCGGCTTTCACACAATGACGGCCGATCGCCCACGACAGCCGTGAGTGTTTTGTACAGTGTGCAAATGCGTGTGTAGTGAACAGTTGCCTGGACGCAGAGCTATTGCGGAGGCCCGCCTGATGTGCCGAGTGCTCTGTGACCTGAGACATTTACGGGTGGGCCTCAAGCAAACTGCTTTATACTGTACCATAGTGTATATATTTCTTTTATTTTTACCTACGCTTTTCTATCTCCTATCGCTCACCTGTTTGATTTATTCTACCTTTTCCTCGCTATCCCTTTATTTCCGCCGCCCCAGTTCAGGTGCTTAAGATATGAGATAGCAGATACCGCGGGGCTGGTAAACGTCTTTTCTTTCCCTTTGTATATACAATAAATAACCACTACCAACAAAACCAATGGATGTGTTTCGATGGAGTCAAAACGGAGAGGCGTCCGTGTGCTGTGCGATGTCAGTGAACGTTAAAGATCACAGGTGGTCGAAATTACTCTGTAGCCCTCAACTACAGCGCTCCTTTCTCGTTTTCCACTTTCCTCCCACCTTCCTCCTTACCCTTACAGCACGGTTCAGGCGATACCACCTAGCGGTGTTGGTTCAGGTGTCCACAGAGCAAGTGTGAGAGATACTGCTCCTTTCCTTTCCTGTGAACCAATTCTTGGAACGATCGACATCAACATGTGCCAGTGACGGTGGTTTTCCACGCCAACACCGATATTCACTTCGGAAGGCATTTGGCACAGCTCCCCAAAGTAAACTTATCTCTAAATTAGTAATTATTGGGTCCTTACTTAACTTTTTAACTAGATCTCTGCTTACCGTAATTATAGCTAACAATACATAGATGTTAATGGCTGCAAATCAAACGAGCTGCCAGTTCATGTGTACTCCAAGGGAGCGTCATAGGGCCGCTGCTTTTCCTAATTGAAAAACAAAAAAGGAGTGTGCAGTTTATGGCACTACGGGGCTGGGACGGTAGGTCAAAGCTGCTTGCGGCGGGGCTAGCCAGCCATCGAATTTTATCTGTTGTAGGCCGTCATTGCACCCGCCGCTGCTTCCGTGGTGGACGACGGCTGTTCTTGCAGCACGCGTATTTCTCTCCCTCTTCTTTTTTCGTTCTCTATTCCAGTGAGACAGTTACCGCGCCTTTCCCTTCCTATAAATCAATCAGTTTTTTTTTTTCTCTTCTGTCCGCACGAGACAGCGGAGGTGACAGCTACAGAGCCAGTAGCAGGTCCGTGCATTTTCTTTTCCTTCTTCTTACAGCGACAACAAGTTTTCCTAATTTATATCAATGATCTAATAATAATAATAATAAGGAAGGGAAAGGCGCAGTATCTGTCACACTTGCTCTGTGGACACCTGAACCGCGCCGTAAAGGAAGGGATGAAGGTGGGATTGAAAGTGGAAAGACAGAAAGGGGAGCCATAGTAGAGGTCTGCGGAGTAATTTCGACCACCTGGGGATCTTTAACGTGCGCTGACGCCAGTTTCCATTTCCGAGAATGTCTCCCTAAAGCTGACGATTCCATACAATTTAGAACATAAAGGAACAGAATGATCACTACATTTTGCAAAATTCACTCTTAGCAGTTCACGAATGGTGTGTTAAGTGGGATATGCAATTGAACCCAGAAAAAAACTTCTTTTGCGCATCAAGCTTCAAAAAAAAAAGAAAACATTTTAGTTCCTTCTTTTACAGTCAGCTAAACTACCTTTCAGGAAGTTGCACATTATAAATACTTAGGAGTTACACTAACACATGATTTAACATGGACTGCCCATATACATAACATAGGTTCCTCGGCATTTTCCAAGCTGCACTACTTAAGGCAGAAGCTTAAAGATGCACCAAGTATGCTAAAGCTAAAATTTCTTGCATGCTCAATATTTATTAGGTCTAAATTAGAGTACGCTTCGATTTTATGGGATACATTTATAAAGAAAGACGTATGCCGAATAGAGATGGTACAAAGGAAAGCTATCAGGTTTATTTATAATAAATACAGGAGATTAGACTCACCCTCGACACTAATAAAAGCCAACCCTATCCCATAACTTTAACTACGCGGAAAAATATCCCATTTATTGTTTATGCATAGCATTTTGACAGATAAATTAAACATATCCTGACTTACAATTCTCAAAGAGCTGTCGCACCGAACACATCATTCACGAAACCAATTGCTCGAACCCATTTTTGCAAGGACTGATACTTTCAAGTACAGTTTTTTTCTGCTGACAATTGCCGATTGGAACTGGCTTCCTGAGGCCGTTTTGCAGCCTCCCAATTTTAGTAAAGCTCTAGAGGAGCATTTTCATGGGAAAACATGTGCTGCATTCTGCTGTTTTTTGTTACTGACTGCAAAAGCATGAACTTCCTATTTACTGTATCTTTTTTTTTTATCTGTAAAGCATTGAATGTCTTGTATTGCTCCTCTTGCACGGGCCAAAAAGTTGGCCTGTAGTATGTTCAAAAAAATAATTTAATTAATATTACTATTATGCGTCGTACGACAGCGCTGAGCGCAGTGGTGACACGAAAGTGGCGTGTTTTAGCCGCCCGCAAGAAAATATTGCCACAGTTACGTCACATAAACTAGAAACAGAAGAAAAAAGTACGAGGGACTTTAGCGACTAAAGTGGTGAAAGGCGAAAGCATGAGTTCCGCATCCTGCTACGCAACTGACAAAAACTAGCAATAAATAAACGAAATAATTAAGCACTCAATAAACAGGTAAATATCTGCCTAAATATTTATGGTGTAATTGGTCATAAGTAATAATTTAGCCTTTTTTAGTACTTCGTCATTGATTGACATATGGCCATATGAGGCACGCATTCGCGCATACTGTTGTGGTGCTCTCTGATTGGTCGAAACCTTTATGATGTCATCCCGCAACGGCAATCAAAGCAGTTGCAAAAGCAGGACACATTTTGTCCACGACAGCATGAGCCGTAAAGTCTATATTCTTAAAATTCAACGCGGTTATGGGCCAAGCACTTGTCATCATGCGACACAGACGAATCCATTCGCCGCACAATGACGCTGATTGTACGACAGGCAGCTGCTCGACAAGAGGCCTTATAGCCTGATTGAGCCAGAATGGAAAAGGAAGTACTTTGAAATTTAACGGCGGGAACTGTGTTTAGAAAGCGTTTTATTAGAGATTAGACATTCACATGAGCGGAGACGAATGACCAAAGGAGAAAATGCACATGATTAAGAACAAACG
Organism: Amblyomma maculatum; assembly: GCA_023969395.1. NCBI lineage: Eukaryota > Metazoa > Arthropoda > Arachnida > Ixodida > Ixodidae > Amblyomma > Amblyomma maculatum. Next base: position 74,866 of record JAJIZL010028634.1, read on the forward strand.
AAAGTGCACATAACATACATCATAATGGAAAAATACATCACAAATCAGTAATTATAATTACGATTTGGCTGTTCGTTGATAATATATACAATTTTGAATGGCAATGTATATGAGGGTATAGACAGTGTAGAAAAATTTACCAAATAAAAGTAGATATAAACATATACAGCAATCGCATGCAAAGTATTCACTGCACATATGTGTTGTGACATATACAGCTATGAGTTGACATAGATATATGCTTTGTATTACAGGTACCAATATGGGTTAGACACAACTTAAGAGACGTTCATCCAACAAGTGTGGCTGCGGCAACTTCACCTTGAACATGTGTGTCACACTGCTTATGACATTAATTTGCATTACAATACAGATACCAAGGTGGGTTAAAAACCTTCCAAGGCATGTCATAAAGAGAATTTATTGGGTACATACATACATACAAAAACACACATTACTCACAAAACAAAGCACTATACAAAACACTATGGGATACTTATGCATATTAAACTAAATCTAACATGATTCCCTCTGAGAGGGGAAAACAGTGTAAACGAGGAGGGTTCTAATAAAGGACGACAGGCATCTCAAGTCTGCTGCCTCGTACAAAATAGAAGCGCGTGTGCCAGCGCCGCAGAAACCGCGTCTCGCCGTCAGTTTTTAACTCTCCAGACAGATACTTCCAGAAGACCACGCGCAGCCTCTGCAAGGTTGGGTACATTGCTCGGGCGGGAGTTCGGCGCGCCTCAGCGAGGCACCTGAGACGCCACCAACACAAACAGAACCACACTGAACACAAGGTGTTCAAAAGGGGTGCGCCGGCCCCTGACGCCGGGGTTCATGCGGACGTTAAACATCCTATATGCTAGCCGCCACGTTGTTCTAGCAACTACACATTCGAAAAAAAACATGCGCGAGGCTCTCGGGAGCACCGCAGTTGGCACAGTGGTCATTGGGTACAACACCCCATCTGGCAAGGTGCTGTCTCATGGGGAGGACTCCCCAGATCCTAAGCCAGTCAAAATCTCGCACTTCATTTGGAAGCCGACAAGCTGCCCACGCTCGCCATTTGCGTACATCGGTCTCTCGTTGCTCTTCTACTGAAATCCTGCGAACGGCTACTAATTCACTGATGCGTATAGCTGGCAGGTCTCCTACATTAACATCTGACAGGTTTGCATCTAGAGTCGACTTTATCTTGGCAACCTCGCGGTAAAAAGGCAGAGGTCTGTCCGCTTGTGGACTGAGGTATTGTTCGGGTGTGAGCACACGACGCGCCTTGCTAATCCAGTACAGGATGACCGTGGGACCAGGGTAAGACTCGTCAGCTAATAGTCTCTCCAGCAGCCTTAACGCGAGTACTAGAGCCACTGTCGAGATGCACGGAAGGCCAAGGCCTCCCCTGCTCCTCGGAAGATGCAGGATGTGACGGGCGACTAGAGCTCTCTACGCGGTCGTACCGTCCGCAAACCTGACGCTCTCTACGCGCGTTCGCCTGTTACTGCGCAGGCCAACGGCTTGAGCATGTCCGAGGTCCGCAGCATCCTCAAGCGGCATGTTTGATGGTCCCGCTGAGAGTTATGCACGAGAACTGTCTCACGAACGTCTCGAGATATTGGAGCATCGCGAACGTAAGCGTTTCGCCGCCCCGTACGATGCGCATACGGCGCAGAACGTCATTCAGCATTGTCTAAATGCGGACACACCGCGCCTTCCCCGCAGACACAAGAATATCGCGCCAGCTAGTTTTCAGCGCTTCCCATGTAACAGGTGTTATGTCACTAACTGCGGCCACAGACAAGCACAACTCTCGGCGTATATCAGTGAAGCACTGTTCGTCGCGTTCCTCCGCTGCATCCATGGGCCATATCACCCAGTAAACACCAACCCATCTATGAGACGGCTATAAACTGTCTTGCCAAGACAAGCAAGATGCCTGATAGATGTCTCAGTAGACCTCCGAGATGGCTACTAAACCTATATAATATGTCTCGACAAGATATGCAAGACATTGCCAGATGTCTTGATATTTCTTTTAGTGATCTTGTAGCTCAGCTAATGCACCCTCTTTTTTAGGCTACAAGACGTCTTGCAAGATATCTCCTAGAAATCTGGAAGACAAATAACATACTAAACGTAAGTCAGTCTAGCAGATAGCTATAAGGCGTCTTGCCCAAGATAAACAAGTTAACTTATAGACATCTGAAGTGGCACCCAAGACAGCTGATAGACATTTAAAAGATGCTTTGGCAAGATTTGAAAGACGTTTTTATATGTCTTGGTACATCTTGTAGCTGCCTTCTAGCTCAGCTAATGACCCACATTTTTAAGCTGCAAGACGTCTTGCAAGTCATCATCTAGAAATCATTAAAATAGATTCTGAATGTCTTAAATGAGCTCTAGAATCTCCTGCAATGCTCTAAATTATTTATTCCCTGCTATTTCTCGCAAAGCTGTCTGAAATGCTTATGTATTTGCAGAGGTTTTCAACACCACTGCCAGACATAAAATATAGTCTCGTCAGATGCTACTACAACTAAAGCTGCATTGCCGTCACACACCCACAGTGCTCTTTCACACATTCAGTTATGATGCAAGCTAAACTGATGTACAATCGTAAATCATTAATTCTCACGCACTACAACTGTTGTCTAGTAATCAGAACTGTATGTTTTTTATTACAAAGTGTGCCACATTTCACTGTTAATGGCCATCAGGTGCTCTTTGGAAAGTTTGGTAGTAACTGCACCCAATGCTAGAAAATGACATGAGTAAACTACAAAACTTTAATTTCCTCAACATTATACATTCCAAATAGGCAACTTCAACAAAATCTCACGGACGTTAAAAGCAAGGAAAGCCACAAGCAACAGTATGCAAATGAAAAAATGTGGTTCTCTGAAGCCTACTATTGTACCAAGGAAGAAAACACCAAAAAGAGCCAACTCATGAACACATGACATGTAAAGAATGATGCACATTGTCATTCATTCTCACAGACATTAAAACTGCGAACAGTAAGTGAGATCTGTACACAATCTTTGTTACAAAACATGCCACACTGCACGGTGGACAGCCATGGTTGGGTGCTCTTTGGGAGATTCGGCAGTAACTGCAAAAGGTGCTAGGAAACAAAATGTGTAAATCATATATTTGATTTTTTTCAACAATGCACTACGAAGTTGAGAGCACAAAAACTAGACACTACAAGTGGTATGAAAATGACAAAATAATAATGCAGTTCTCTCCAAGCTTAAAATGATCTGTTTACAAAAACAATGAAAACATCCATACTCCAAACAAGAACAGGAAATGACTAGAAATAAACAGGGATAGGTATGCAAAAGTGTACAAAACTGGTTGAGTGGTTGAATGAACTATCTGCATAATGTTTGTACAAAATAAAACAAAGCAACAAATTCGAATGAAAAAGCTTCAGTATACAGAAAAAGGTTCTTTCACAAAGGACCATCATCACCAGTGTTGCATTTCATAATATTATATGTGCATGCATGTCACCAACTGAATGCTGGTCAAACATATATCTTGTAGAAACTGCATAAACAATTGAGCATTAGGCATGACATCAAATCCATTAAAAAATCTACACTGCAAAAAAGAAGCCAAGACTGCTTCACTGCTGCTGTTCCTGTTAGCATGACTAGAATGCACTGAAAAAAAAAAGTGGAATGGCTGCATGCCTGTCATAGTTACATTCTACTATCATAACTAAAAAGCACTAAGGAAAAGGTAGCAGGTAAGGATCATACATCACTCTACAAGAAACACTAGAAGGCACCATAAGGAAAAAAAAAGGAAGGAGCAAAAGGTTTGCATCCCTGCCATTGTACATACCAACCACTATATTCCATCTCAAAAGCTGTTTGCAGCACTACAAAAGATAAGGGCAGCATGAACCAGCCATGATGGCACAAACTGCCCTTATAGTGCAGCAAACAGCTTGCGAGGAGTACAGAGGGCACAGCAAAAAAAAAAAAAAAGAATAAAATTCAGTGTTGCACATGGTGCTGCTCTTCACATTCTGCTGGTATAAAAAGAAGGAAGTTAACTGCTGAGATAGTTGGTTTTCAGAAATAAAAAAGGTATTTAGCATAACACAGACACACACAAGAAAGAAGACACCACGTGTACTTACTACAACTGTTTATTTAGGGGAAAACAGTCGATGCATAGCTTTCACTGCTGATGTGCACATGTACAAGGCAACAGGAAAACAGCACCAATCTTATCAAAGCAGATATGAGAAGTATCTGTTCAGCCTCAAAGAAAACCCGAAGTGTCGCTGACACAGCTCAAACCTGTTTAATGTATAGATGGTATCCTCTGCTCCCTGAAAGCTTGCTCAGCTAAGCCATCACATAAGCTACGAAAGCAAACGGGTCGGCTGTCAGAAGAGACATGGCCAGCATTTCGTAAAGTGCACCACCGTCTATAAAATTCTACTCTCATGTAGAAAAATCTTATTTTGCACAGGCAGGATTCTGCGTCAATGGCCAACTTAGGGAACATGCAAAAGACATTAACAATGAAGGTGAGCGACTTGTCCTGCACCGTAGGGTTTGCACCAATTGTGAAAACTGTGGGTAACGGCTCATGAAACACTAGAAGCCCTTCATATAAAAAAGCAGGTTACAGCTGTGTCAGCAGCAAATTGGTTTTTCTTATGAGACTGAAGAAAAATTTCTCATGCATAGTTTGACAAAATTGGTGCTGTTTCCATGTTGCCTTGTACCTGTGCGCATCACCTGGGTAGGCTATGTATATCGGCTGCTTTTTGCTGAACAGTTGTAAGTGCTGATGGTGTCCTCTGTCTTGTGTGCGACTGTGTTATGCTAAATAGCCTGTTATTATGCATGGAGAAAAGGCATTGAAAAAAAAAAAAAAAAAAACAAGGTCTGAATACCTCTGCCAACATTCTGGCATGAAAGCATTGTAAAATGAGGGAGCTGGCATGGGTTGTGCATCTGTTATCTTGTACAACCCCTAGAGGGCAGAGAAAATTGAAAAAAAAAAAAAAAACTTCCGGGGGCTATCAGATCCACTGCAGTCAGTTACAAATTAAGAATGAAGGGGCGAATATCCCTCAAAGGAGGCTTTTCTGCCAATCAGATCGTTCTCAACACCGGTACCACTCCAGCCCTTGTCCACAGCTAACTAGGCTGGGCAGCTTTTTCTTTATCGGTACTGAACACCAGCTGCACTGCCTCTTTTTTGTCACCTACTGCCATGAAAGGGGGAATTCCTTATGGCTCAGTTGATTGGGAGGCTCCTCTCTGTCAATTGTTGGAGGCCTACCTTTGCAAAATTACAAAGCTTCAAACTTGATTGTAAATGAGTACAGAAGGTGCCTTGATCCCAGCTGCTTGCTATTGTGGCACTGCTCATGGTGGCTGCGCAGCGCCTTTAGATGTGGACTTGGTCTTTGTCACAAGGCAAACACCAACCACTCTGTTGTGACGTCGGCAAAACTAAGTTTCATTGGCTTTCCATGTCACACCTGCCAGGATTAAAATCAAAAGCACGATTTAGATATATGAGCTCCCAAACAGAAGGAAAAAGTCCCACTGTTGGCACAGTCAAACCATACCTGTGTATTCAGTCAGTAGCCCGCGACTGCCCTGTGAGATGTCAGTCCTGTCCCTCATCGCTAAGTTGTGTTTGCAGCACAGACAGGAAAAGGATAGTTGCTAGGCAGCCGTGGAGGTGGTGGCAACCTGCAAGGTGTTCAATGCTTTAAAGATTATTAGTGAAGTTTAATAAAGCAAATCATTGACTACAAAACACTGGCACAAATTCCACTATAGGATAAGGATTTAACCTCAAAATATGTCACATAAGGTTAAGAGTACTGAGTACACAATAGAAATATGTTTAACCAAGACACGCACTAGCAGCACAAAATAGTGCTGAGTATAATATATGTATATTAATAACTCCTTGATGACCTCGAAGGCTAAAACATTTCCTTGTCTTCACCAACTGACACACCTGAAGAGAACCACCATTTTCCTGATTTATACATTCCTTTTTTTTTTATTGAGAGTCACTTTCTATGCTGGGTAAGGTTTCTGTCTCTGAGTTTGCCAAGTGTTTCATTCGACATATGTAGGGAAGAAATAAATCTATGTATCATGTATCTATGTATGGATGCATTACCTATGTATGTATCTATGCATGTATATATGTAGGTACCTATGTATGTATGCATCACCAGTTTTTCCTAGAAGAATGAAAGCAATATTTTAAACAGTGAGCATGCACCCAGAGCAAAAAAAAAAAAGAATGCATAGCTCACTTGCTTGAGCTGTTGGGTAAGTGTTTTGTTTACATGAAAATTCGCACAGACACAAAATAACAAGAGCACCAAACATAGACACAACAGCACAATGTGAAAAAGAGCATTAAATTAAATGAAGGCATTTCGCCTTTGATGCCAAACACCTTCACTTCGGGAGTCCATATGCTATCAAAAGGTTTGCGTGGAGTCACAGCTTTGTTGGGACAGCCAGAAGGCATACACTGAACCCATATTATAACATGGCTACATTCTATATGCCTTAAAAGTAAGTTAAGATTCAGTACTCTATTTTCTTTTCCCAGTTCTAGATAGGAAGAGTCTATTGGCCCTGAAGCAAAAAAACAAATGAAATTGATATGTTTTTGTGTATTAATAATAGGCTTTTCGTTATACGAGGTCCCTCCGAAAGATTTGCTTTTGACTTCTTTCTGTACCAATTGAACTGAAGCTTAATTTCTTAAAACATTTCCGCCAATAATAAAAAAAAAAAAAACCTGAGGACCAAAGCAAATAGAGCACCAGCACATCACACAGCATACAGTTCAGGAACTTAAAAAGAACTAAATTGTGCTTTCTGACTATATAAAAATGTGAAATCACTTAATCACTGAATATATACGGACTATAGTATTGTTGTGGCAATGTAATGGCTGACTAAACATTTTATGAACTATTAAAATTAAATCACTGCAGAATGTTTGTACGCCGTTCTTATCTCGCCATGTGTTTCAACTTGTGCCTGTGAACAGGCCAAGAGTGTTTTGCTAGCAGTTGGGAGAGTCGCTGTGGCCAGAATGCACCTTACCCTCCCCTCTAAGGCGGCTTGTTGAGATCGTTCTTTTTCTTTTTCGCAACCGCGGCGTAACGCGCGTATAGAGCTCTGCAGGCTGCCATAAACAATGCACGGCTTCCACTCGACGGTGCGTATTTTATGTATCTTGCTGCAGAGTGAAGGCCACGCTAAGCATGCAGACTTTCGTGCTCAGTTGTGTTTCCTGGGAAAGTGTTAGAACCAGCGGCAATCAACAAAAGACGTCGGATCGCCAAGCTCATTTTGAATTACATCGCGAGGTTCCGCCGCCAATGGCAGTTCACGAAACGCGGCGAGTGGAATTACAAGCGCAAAACCTTCCTGCATGCACAAAACTATAGATGCGCCATAAAACACCGCCTTTCGTACTGACTAAACGGTCCGCGCGCGCTATCTTGTTTGCCCTACAGCCTGCGCCGGCGGATGCAAACAACGGTCCTTGCAGCATTTTCATCGGAAAAAGAAAACACTCAGTCACTTTACTGCTCCATTAAGTGACTCATTTAGAAGAACCAATTTCTTACTCACCCAGCGAAGCTTGCCTTGCAGCCAGAAGTAGCAGCCGCTGTGCGGGATACATTTTCAACGCAGTCACAAACCAACGGCCTCACTTGCAGACACGACTAGACACGACGAAATGGCCAGCGGCCGAGCAGCGCATTGATACATTAACTTTAAAAAGAATAGAAATCTGAAATATATTTCATAAAACAAGCTATACAAGTAAAATGTAACTGTTGCTTATGACGTATTTGTTTCAAAACGGTAAATACAACCTGCGTCTTGCGTAATTATTTTGGCGCACTATTTTCTATCTCGCTGTAAAGAGGAGGGGTGCAAAAAGGCCACGGCGCACGAAGTTTGGGAATGGCGCATCATGCATAGCTGGCGTTCCGTATTAAAATCGGCGCAGCAAATCGTTCCTCTGTGCGAACTACTGGCTTTTATCACACGCGGATACATCGCTAGTTTACTTCGTGGTAGCGAACACTCGGAGTTTGGAGTCTTCCGACGGACTGGACTGCGCCCAGCGAGGTCGAACACAGTACGCGTGTGGCTATGGGCTGCACCAATGCAGAAATGAAGGTGTCAGCGGCTTTTGTACATTATGTTCAGATACTCATCGCCTAAACAGCATTTCTTGGTGCCATATTGGTCCTGCATGCTGGAAACAGCCCAGATTGCATGCTTAATTCAAAAGCGCAGGCACTTTGGATACAGCATTTTGCAAGCTGAAAAATTGCTAGAACAAACCTTCGACAATTTATACTTAGAGTATGCAGAACAGTGTCGTCCAGTTAAATTGTGTACATATTGCACTATAGGCGCATATGTGACCCTGAAACGTCTTGTGCGGAAGTATGGTAGACTTCTGAAGCAGAACTCTAGAAGACATCTGGCGTAAGCCGGCTAATAACTGTCTTGCGTAGCTGAAGACATAAAAATTCTTCACAAGACAGAATCCAGACATCTTGCCGATGATGTCTTCTAGACTAGCACCAAGCGACGTCTTGTAGATGTCCTTGATAGCTCAAGATATATGTGACCAATATAGACATATCAAGACAGCTACAAGATATTCTGTGCTCAGTGGGCAGGGGGCTGTTAGCACAGCCCGGGGCTGCTCGCAGATTAAACGTGACCGGGAAGTTATCGCTTAGTTTAAGGCCCGGTCGGAAAGGCAATACCTCGCACTGTAGCAAGTCAGGTGCCATGGCGGAGGGGATGTAAACTCGATCTATTCGGCTCGCGCTCTGGCCCCAGACTCGTGCTGCATCGAAATGGTCTCTGTGAAGAATCACCCACGCGTCCTCTAAGCGTAATGATCGCACTAGTTTTCCAAGTTCTTTCGCGTGGTAATTGGAGGCGCCCTGACCAGGCGTACACATTGACAAAACGAGTCTTGCGGCCATCCAGAAAAATGTCAACGACAATCACGCGCTCATCTATACCATATGTACAATGAGCACATGCCCTGCATGCTGGTGAAAGAAAGATCACGCCTATGCCACAACACCGTGAGTTCGTTAACGAAAAAAAAGGCCTCAACATTAAAACGAGAACGAAAGGAAAGGACATCGGCGGGAGTGCGGAAGTTGCACTCCTGCAAAAACAAAACATCTCCTCGATGGGAACGCGCTAGATGAAGCACCTTCTTTTGCTTGTCAGGGTGACGAAAGCCTTGCGCGTAAAAAGGAAGCAAAACAAAAATATTGGCAGATGCTTAGCTTGAATAAGCCCGGTATATTGCGAAAGCAATACCCATGGCTACGCCCAGGTTCAACTAATGTTCGGCTGGTGTACTTATGGATATGCTTGTTATGGTTAGACTATAGTGGTTATACAATGATTTACCCTGGATACGATATGGCGTTACTTCTTTGGCGCGTCTCTTCCTTCGGCGTTCATTTTCCTTAATCCGCGACGGACGTTCCTTCTCAAGCCGCTCCTGTCCTTTTTCCTGAGCTTCCTGGGCACGTCGCAGTCGTTTCGTCAAGTTCCAACGTTCATCACTGCCCGGGTGCATCTGAAGAAGTCTCGGAGTTGCTCTGAGAGGTTGTCACCTCCGTCAGAAGCTCGCCATCGGGGGAGGGCTCCGTGGTTGCCCCGTCACAGAGGGCCTCAGACCTGGTCGTCAAGGTATCGTCGTCGTCCTTCACTGCATCCCTGCTGGGCTCCTGGGTGTCACCGGACAGCTCCAGGTTCCCGGCCTTTTTGGGTTGTACGCCAGGCTCCGAGGACGACTTGGCAGCCACTGCATAAGAGCGAGGTAGAACAGAATCCACCGTTGGATGTTCGCCGCCACAGCGCTTGCACGCGGAGCGGCAACTCGCACTATCATGGCCGTAAGCGCTGCAACGACCGCAGAGCACCGCAGACCAAGCAGCGCCAATGTGGCCCTCAATGCCGCACCTGGAAAACACGCGTTTCATTCTTCGATATTCACGCGGGTCCCAGTCACCATCAGAAAGTTGAGGGGTGACCGCGTCATTCCCAACTTGACCAGTCGCGTCCCATTCCGGACGTGGCTCCTAGACTGGAACGCTACTTCTGAGACGGATCGGACTTTTCCGTACGGGGAAAGCGCCGCAGCGAGAGTTTCGTCGCTGACGCACGGGGGAAGACGGTAAACCGCAGTCACATAAACCACCGGAGCTCCCATCTGCTCCAGCGGGTTTTCTTTTCTGGCGAGACGCAGGACGCCTCTCGCCACCATTTGGGTCGCTTGCGCCATGGAGGACACGGCGGCCAGGAAACGAAGACCTCCAAGGTGCTGCAGGTACTGCAGCCCCCTAATCCGACAACCTCCTCGATAGTGTCGATGAGGCTGTCCGCCGGAACAGGTTCCGGCACCGTGAATGTGGAGCACCGCGCCTTGGACAGGCGCAGTGCGGGGGTTGGTCGTTCCATGACCGGATCCAGGGCTCGGGCAGCCGCGATAGGAACGCGGAGCCGGACAGGCGTGTCCTCCGGGGGGAGTGTGTTGTGGGTGCCACTGACAACAGCGCGTCAAGCAGCAAGCTAACCAGGCGGACCGCCGAGAGACCCCGGCAAGGGCGACCAACCGGGCGCCATTACTTGATGCATAAATAAACAGTTTTGCTTGTTATATCGGCTACGTCTACCACATGGTGGCAGCGGCGGGGTAACCAACGCAACGTGACACCCCGAAGGACAGCGATCCCAACGTAAGCGGCTGCAGCGTCATGCCAGACACTCGCGGCGCGAAGAGCGCGCGAACGGCACTCCGAGAATGAAGTAAACCCGCTCGCCGTGGAACTGCCGACAAAGCTCAATTTCCGCAAGCCCGAAGATTGGACACGATGGCACCGCTGGTGGGAATGCTACCGCCTCATCTCTGGTCTGAGAGGACAGGACGAGACGACGCAAATCAACACATTACTCTACGCGATGGGCGAAGAAGCGTAGGATGTGCTCGCTGCTTTGGAACTGACAGACGAAGAGATGGCATTATACTCCGCCGTCGTGAGTGATTTTGAAAAGCATTTCCTACATCGAAAGTATGTCATCTATGAGAGAGCGCGATTTAACTTTCGCAAACAAGAGCACCATGAAAACGCCGACGCATTTGCGACAGAACTGTTCAAGATAACCGAAAGATGCAATTGCGGAACTCTCCAAGACGAACTGATTCGGGCAGGCTCGTGGTCGGCTTGCGACACATAAAACTCTGTGAGAGCCTGCAGCTTGAGGCAGAACTCAGTCTCGAAAAAGAAATCACAGCTGCCCGCAATTCAGAGAGCATGAAACTTCAACACAAGGAAATTCGCTCCATCGAACAGCCAGCTCTCGACATGGGAGAAGTTCGAGGCCAGAAAAACGTCAAAACTCGCCGGAAGGAAGCGAAGATGTCTTTCAAGTCGAGCCCTCAACGTACACACAAGATGGGAGACGAACGCTGCAAGTGGTGTGCTGGTGTGCGTGACCACACGAAGACACAGCATCCCGCGATAGACAAAACGTGCAACCAGTGTGGGAAAAAAGGCCACTATGACCGCGTCTGCATGTCTAAGCCGAAGGACGAGACCTCGAGTATCCGACAACGACCACAAGATCTCAAGAGCTATATTTAGGCGAAATCAAAATGGGAGTGAGCACGCTGTGGAGGATTACTGCTACCATAAAAAACTTGCCTTTTACCTTCAAGGACGACACCGGCGCAGATGTGACTGCAATCGCACACGACCAGTACGACTGAACCGTCATGGGAACCATCAAGACAACGCAACAACAGTTGATAGGCCCAGGCCAGAGAGCGATAGTAACTGTTGGCTACAACGATGCAACAGCCACCTGGCGCAGCACTGCAGTCCAAGAAGCAGTCTTCATCATCAAAGGATCAATAGAACCGCTGCGCAATCGACCACCTATAGAATCACTTGGGATTCTACAGCACCCTCTTGAGCTAGACGAAACCCTCGCTCAATCAACTGATGTCCCCAACGTCTTGGCGTTATAAACAAAGCTAACGTATGGGCTTGTAGTCAAGAAGACTGAGTACCGTATCAAAGTCAAAAAGGATGCTGAGCCATACGCAGTCAGTTATCCTAAGCGCGTGCCTCTTCCACTGCTTCCACTTGTGAAGAAAGACCTAGAAAGGATGGCAGACTTGGGAGTCATCCAGAAGATCGAGCGAGCAACCCAGTGGTGTTTTCCAATGGTTGTCGCATGAAAAAATAACAATGAGTTGCGCATCTGCATTGACTATGGTCAACTGAACCAAAAAATAATACGCGAACATGCGCTGATGCCTATGGTGGACGAGTGTTTTGCAAAATTAGCAGGTGCAGCAGTTTTCAGCCGCCTAGATGCACGAGCAGGGTACTGGCAGGTGCCACTGTCCAAAGACGCTCGTGAATGCATATCCTTCATCACACCAGTTGGGAGGTTCCAGTTCCTGAGGCTTCCCTTCGGAATCTACACAGCGCCAGAGTTCTAGCAACGAGAAATGTTCCGTGTGCTCGAAGGACTAGATGGTTTGAGTTGTCTACAAGATAACATCATTGTCTCAAGGAAGACAATTGAGGAACACGACACCAACCTACTGCTGGTGCTGAAGAAGCTGAAAATGCAGGTGTTACCCTCAACATCGACAAGTGCTCCTTTCGACAAACAGAAGTAACATTCTTAGGACACGTCGTAAACTCAACAGGAGACAGCGCCGACCCGGCAAAGGTCAGGGCCATAGTCCAGCTCGACCCACCATTTGATGTGTCAGAAGTCAGGTATTTGTTTGGGCTCAGCATACCACCTAGCGAAACTTCTTCCAGGCTAGCAGACTTTACGAAGCCTCTCAGAGACTTGCTCCACCAAGACACGACTGGCATTGGGGCCCAGCTCAGCAGCAGAGTTTTGACAAACTCAAGCAAGCTTTAAGCAGGACGCTCGATTCCCACTCACTACGATGCTCAGTCGCCTCACACAGTGTCTGTGGAAGCTTTCTCATACGGTCTTAGGGCTGTACTTCTACAGCAGTAGCACGAAAAGCGCCTACCTGTGGCATATACTTCACGCTCCCTTACGGATACAGAACAAAGATATTGCCAAATCGAAAACGAGGCACTGACAATCACATGGGCTTGCGAACATTTCTGCAAATACCTGCTGGGATCAACCTTTCATGTGGAAACGGACCACAAGCCATTAATACGGCTGCTGACAACTAAACGACTTCACGAGCTGAGTCCCCGCCTTCAACGTTTCAGGATGCGCCTTTTGGAGTACGACTACACCATGTCCCACACTCCCGGCAGAAAGCTGTACACAGCTGACCTTCTGTCCCGGAAGCCATCTGGGAAACCAGCAGACAAAGAAAGAACTCTCGAGAGGGGAGTGCGCGAGTTTGAAGAATTAGCACTTGAACAGCTCCCTGCTTCAAACCGCACAATAGACAGAATCAGGACAAGCATCAAGTCAGACGAAAAACATTCCAGGGTGGCTACCTTCTGCACTACATCATGGCCAACTGTGCATGGGCTGTCACCTGACCTGAAAAGGCACGTCGAGGTGGCTAGTGAGATTCCGCTCGTTGATGGTGTGCTATTCAAAGGCGACAGAATAATCATCCCGCCATGTTCTGGAGAACCCCCATGCAGGCCACTTGGGCACAACGAGGTGCCGAGCGAGGGCAAAAGAATGCATATGGTGGCCAGGCATAGGCAAGCACATTGAAGACTAAGTGGAAAAAAGTCCAACTTGCAGAGAGCACAGAAAGCTAGAAACAGAACCCCTGCTTCTATCCCCATTGCCAGCACGCCCTTGGGACACAGTCGGCATAGATCTCTTCACGCTGGAGGGGAAAGAGTATGTTGTAGTAGCAGACTACTACTCCCGATATTTCGAGCCAGAACAGCTGCCGAGGACAGCTACAAAAAACATAGCCCTAGTCATGGAGCCAATGTTTGCACGGTACGGTGTTCCACGGACAATACGCACAGACAACGGGCCGCAGTTCACTTCCACAGAGTTCAAAGAACTAGTGCATCACTGGGAAGCCTCATATATAACATCAAGTCCTTACTACGCGCAGAGCAACGGTATGGCTGAGAGGGCTGGGCAGACAGCAAAGCAGCTTTTGAGGAAGTCTTCGAACATACACGAAGCGCTGCTTGCCTACAGGGCTACACCCAGCGTGGAAGGGTTTTCACCAGAACTCTTAATGGGTCGTCGTCTGAACACCACAGTACCAACCACTTCGAAGCTGCTAGCCCCGAAGTGGGACGACAGGGAATTCAGACAAAATAATGCAGCCTACAGAGCTCGTGCAAAACGATCTTACGACACCCAGCACAAAGTACGGAGCCGAGAGCGCTTACTACCAGGTACAGCGGTGCGCATCCTCGCTGGAGCTGCATCACATGGCGTGGTAACACAGCCAACATCAGAACCAAGGTCCTACGTTGTACAAACGGACAGAGAACAAGCAAGACGTACAGCAAGACACCTGCAACCGTTGCAGGACACGAGCACCACTAGAAGTGGACGTGTTTGTAAGCGACCAGAATGCCTGGACCTGTGAGATCAAACTTTTCAAGAAAGGGGAGTGTTGTGGACGCCGCTGACGACAGCGCCCCAAGCGGCAATCTAACCTGGCGGACTGCCAGGAGACCCCGGAAAGGGCGTCTGCGCCAAGCAGAGCGAAAACGGGCGCCATTACTTGATGCATAATTAAACAGTTTTGCTTGTTATACCGCTACGTCTACTACAGAGTGCAGGAACGCTTCGGTGCGCAGCTGCCTTTTAAACCTTGCCTTGTCGAATGGAAGGAAGGATGCACTAGGTGCGATCCTCCTGTGAGGGTACAGACCTGAACCTGCGACCATTATCATCCTACAGCTACCCCAGGCAAGGCCTCCCACAGCATAAAGTTTGGGTGCTTTTTGGTTCAGGGAGCGGGCTTTTCCCAGCCAAGGGGCTCATGCAATCCGGCCTACCGCACCACCCCGGTGGGTCGAAGCCTGACGCGAGCACGTCTTCTAATATTCCACTTCTAGTTTTCAGTTTTCTTTGAAGATCACCATGGGGTGTCCTATTATGTCAATCCGATGGTGAATAAGCCGTCGCACCGCTTATTATAGCTGAATCTAGCTTTGCATTGGTATTACGGCATGAGTTAGAACCCTTAATAATGTAAAAGGTGCTTTCGAGATATTTCTTACGTTTGTCAACTTTGTTTTATGGCAACTTAGTCAGCTATATCTCGCAATGTTTCCTATTTCACGGCGCGCGTTGTTGTTTTTTCTACAAGTTTCTTTTCTCTTCACGAAAGTAAATTATTGCCATTGTAAAACTCCCATGTACATATGTAAAGGTTGTCTGGTTCATTTGGCCTGTTGTGGACTGTCTGGCCGTCACTACTTCTCTTTATATGCCGAAGTGAAGTTGTGTTATGTCTCTGAATTGATGGCGTTGCCTTCGTGGTTGCATTTCTAAAACCTTGATCAGTCTATGCGTTCTGTATGCCGTGTTTTTTTTTTTTTTTCATATCATCCAAGAGGTTCGAAAGAAACCGTTGTGTGTACATTAGTGTCTCGTCGTTCGTTCCCTTTTGTTCTCGCCTTTCGTGCGCTGTTCCTTCGTGTAATTCTTCATGCAGCAAATGTTTTGTTGTAGTCGAATCGGGTTATCATAGTATATCAGCAATGCTTTGAGTGAATTTAAGATTATAAATTACACATGCTACCCGGAATTAACGTTCTATGTATATTCGTTTCCCGACAGGCAACTATATATGAAAAAAATTGAACATCGGCCACTAATGGAAGACCAGAAAGTAAGTCGTAGATGTGCCTAGTTTTACCTGTTATATCCCATATGCCTCACGTTATTCACACTGTCGTTTTGAAAACAAAAACAACAATACTATTTGCATGAGAAGCAATTATATGATACTTTCCCTTGCTCTATATTAGGATATGTTAAAATGATATTATCTTAGGATGTTTGCATGATAAATATAGTTCTTCACATCATTCAGGTGTATTTCACGAATCATAGCACAAAAAACTATAACGAGCCGTTTTGATAAGTGAGGTTAAGAAGTTGTAGAGAGTAAAAAGACATCTATTTTTTACTGGATGCTAATCAGGAAAATAATTGCGGAAGACAGACTTCCTAATATCCTGTTTATAGTTATTTATACATCAGTTACTCGCCGCAACATAATGCTTTCATTACAAACTTTGATCATACGAAACTGCTGAAGTGCTAAATCATTTTTCGAAAGACGAACAGTACTTTGAATTCTCATCCTAAATCATTTCCCTGGTTGTGCTATAATATTTTCACGCTAGATGCGAAATACTAGCAGGTATTGGCCTGAAGCGTTCGTGCTCCTCTCGCAAGCCTAAATTCTTCGCCTTCTGCCATGTTATATTTTTTTTATTCCCAACCCGGTTTCATTCTTATGTAAGCGTTCGGCATCAGATTTTTGCTGATTAGGGGCCATTCAGCCATAGAGGCATAAGTGGATTGCTCCCGGTATGCTACGTCCGGTTAAGCGCCACCGCAACAAGTTCTGACAGCTCACCGCTCACCAATACCCCGCCCCTAGACTCGACGAAACAATGAAAAGACCGTCTGTGTACTATATTCACAGAAATTCACATTCACTCCCGACCTGACGCCACCAAGACGACAAAACAATATATAAAATGACGAAGTGAACTGAAGCACATATTTATTGTGGAGTGGAAAGGGGGAGAGGCAAGGAGGTGACTACGTGCTTCCGAGACAATGAAGTCCCCGGGCGACACAGGCCCATACCACGGCTTGGGATTTGATGTCCGGGACATTGCAGGCATTTCATTCCCCGCGTCAAGCGATGGGACCTGCCATGAGTCCTCTGGGTGGTATAGGGTCCCAACAATGCCACAATGAATTATTTAATCACAATATCTCACCCCAGAAGCGACAGTGTTGCTCATTCAGAAATTAGGAATGTGGAAACAATTTATAAGTTAGGGAATATATCGATTTAGTTTCCTCCACACCACATGTTGCTCTCTGCATAGTAAGCGGTCAGATGGTGGGTATATTATTTTTCCGTGTCTGTAGTGTGTCGCGTAATCGTGGGGTGAGGTGAGCGGCTCTCCGAAGGGCTTTAGGTTCAAGGCGATTCCCCCTGCTCGGCCGGCTTTTACTGAGTGTAAGTGTGGGCTGGCTCGCTGCTGGGCTCGCTGCGGGGCTGGCCCCGTAATAAGATCAACTTCTCCGACTTTGTCAGTTCAATGGAGCTTGAGCTGTATGGCCTGATTCACGCAAGATATTTTTTCTTCGATTAGTGCTACACATCATCCTTACAATCGCACACAATGGTGGTGGCTTGGGTGTAGACTTCATCGACTGCGATGTCGGCTTCTTGCGCGGCATGGGACCTGCAGGTTGAGAGGGTTTCCGACATCATTAGTCTTGCTGGTCTTCGTACCTTGGGGTTTGGTACCTCGAAAATAGTAAACCTACGCGGGCCGTCCTCGTTACAAGCAACGTGTACTATCAGATGTCTACGAGTTTTTGCAAACTTCTAGGCAAGCTCATGGCTCTTGATTCCGGCCTACCTTGTATTTGTGGAATAATATTTTTGGTACTGTCTTAATAACGACCTGTTTTTGTACGTTTGTTGGTACTGGCGCCGAGGAGTCGATCATCTGTTTCCCTACGATGCCCAATCTACGTAGGATGACTCTTGCTGTGGATGCACTAATTCTTCAGTTCATCGAACGTGTTGTGTACTCCAAGGTCAAGTAACTTCTGTGGTTTTGCAATACGAAAAGCCTAGAGCTATTCTCTTAGCGTCGACCTTGTGGACGTAGGTCGTAAACAGGTTGAGACAGGGGATGAGTTCGTTATTGTGCTTTTAAGAACGCTTTAATGAATTAAGAAAGATCGATGCGAGTAATAATTCTTGCTGTCTGGTGGATACATTCTTTGATTCCTTCGAGCCTGGTTGCGTGCTAAGATACATTTGTTATTCTTAGTCCAAGAAGCTTGATTTCCTGGACTTCTCTGGCTTCATTATCTTGCAGGTTTACACTCATCGCTATTCTGAGTTTTTACTTGCATCTTTGAACTAGCAACGCCGACGAGCACTCGAATCCTGCTTTCGTTGCTCTTCTTGAACTGTCCTGACAGCTTGCTGCAGCGCTTCTTCTATTTGCCGATGGGACCCTTCATTGATCTATATAGTAATGTCATTGGCGTACATCCTATCGCGTACTATGCGCTTTGCTTTATTTTGCCTTCTTTAGCCAATGCTCTAATTTATGCGATAGTTTCATACATAATTGTGTATCCATGCAAAAAGATTTGCAATGTTTGCAGCTAAGACTGAGCTCAACGTCAAAACAATTCATGCCCGCGGTTTCAATCGCAGCAAATTCCAGATACTTCAGAGAGCTAAAGCAAGGCCTACAGAGCAAATGTACACAATAATATGTGGCGGAGTGCATCGGCAAATTGGAATACAGACTATCGATTCGGATCGTGAGGGTAGGGGGGGAACAGTAGCAGACAGGGGGGGGGGGGGGGGGGGGGGTGATTTGCATAGGTTAGGACAATTGCTATGATTGCTGCAATAGACGAGCCATGCCCTACAAATATACAAAATACACATATATACAAATATGCCCTCAGTGCTTTTATTCAGTATCCCAAGGCAGATAGCTGAGTGACACATCGGGTATGATGCACAAGTTTGGGAAGTCATTTTGGAGTTTAGGAATACCCCGGAAGAGGTGGAAGCTGTTTGTTCGGACTGGCTGATTTACATTGTAATGAAAGCGGAATAACGCGCTATCATTGGACCTTCAAGCCACCTCATTTAGGTTCTCGTGCTCTACCTGCAACCAACATTCGCTATTTTAATACACTTTATATCTCGAAGAGGACCCTCGTGTTGTCCCACCACAAATATTTACCCTGAGTACAAGCCTATAATTTATTGTTGGGTTGGTGAGTGGCAGTTTACTTCCTACAGCTCCCCACGTATTACATTTCTAATAGGCCGTGAGCCTTGCGCATACTGAGATTTATCCCTCAGTACGAGCATCTTTCTCTGTCTTTGAAGGGGAAGAGAAAGATGCTACCGGTGCATGGCGAACTTATGGTAATGAAAGTCCATTAGACACGGTTGTCAGCCAAGGGGCATGGCAAACACGATCTTTTACTGACGTATTTGTACCAATTCATGCAATAAAGAAAAAAAAAGCAAAGTGCAGTGGCCTCGTGGTAAAAATAAATTCTTCCTTTCCAAGAACTTCCTTGGGGTTCGCATTGCTTAATTTGTAAACAGCCAGAAACTATAGACCACGTTTTCCTACATTGTTGGGAAGGGGTATACGTTTGGGATATTTTACAAAGGACTTTAAAAAAAAGAATTTCCATTAGACTCGCATGGTATTAGGTACTTGCCAGTAGAGAATGAGGATGGGGTGCCTTTTGATC
This sequence comes from Amblyomma maculatum, assembly GCA_023969395.1. Classification (NCBI taxonomy): domain Eukaryota; kingdom Metazoa; phylum Arthropoda; class Arachnida; order Ixodida; family Ixodidae; genus Amblyomma; species Amblyomma maculatum. The sequence continues at coordinate 94,458 of JAJIZL010028634.1, forward strand.
TTATTATGCTAATGGCCCTCCACTGTATTTGGTGCTCGAGAATGGCAGGATACCATTGCGATCCTGACGCACGGCCAGCACGGATCTATTTTCGGGAAGGCATGAATATATATATTGAAACTCAGAAACTTGCTCCTGAAGATCCCGAGTGGCTCGGAAGATTGGAGCCATTAGTGACCCTAAGAGAATTTTAGCATGACGACGCAACAACCCACCTGGCTGATTGTTGTATTAATGAATGCTCATTGTGCCCTGTAAGTGGTTTTGTGTATTGTGCCGAAGTCAGGCAATAAGGAAAAGAAAAGTGCAGTGGCCTCGTGGTAGAGCCTGTGCCTTACATATGGAAGGTACCACGTTCAATCCCCGGTGGCGCCGGGCACCAACCGCGGCCCTAAAAGGGTACTAGATTTCCTTCGGCCTGATGCTCAGCTCATAGGCTGTGAAATTCTTGCGAATGGGGTCATGGCTCAAATAATTACGCCGGTGCAACAGTGACCCGTTCCGCCATCGGACAACCGAAACTTCGCCTTCTGCGGTAGAAGCGTACATGTAGCTCTTTTTTTCTCGTCGTCGCGATCTTTTTAGGCCGAAGTGTTCGAAACATTTAGCTTCAGGGCTAGCGGAGCCTCGTCCCAGCGCACACCCCTATGAGAGCCTGATGCCGGGCCGGAGGGACCCTTGTATCCCAGGTGGACGAAATTTCCGGCGTCCTCTACTACGGCGTCTCTCATAAGCTGAGTCGCTTTGGGACGTTAAACCCACAAACCAAACCATTTTATCCGATGGGTGTCCGGAGGCGGCTTTCGACTTTACCACTTCCCACAGCCGAGACGGGCGGCCAAACCACTTAGGCATAAATCGCAGCTTGCGGTGTCAGAAGTTGATTCAAAGGAAGGGAAAGGCGTTGTATCTGTCACGCTTGTTGCTGTGGGCACCTGAACTGCACCGTAAGGAAATAGGAGTGGGGGAGAATGAAGGTGAAGAGAGAGAGAAGGAGGGACAGTAATGGAGAGCTACGCAGTAATTTCGACCGCCTGGGGATCTTTAACGTGCGCTGACATCGCACAGTACACGGACGCCTCTACGTTTCGCCTCCATCGAAACACAGCCGCCGAAGTCGGGATCGAACCCTGGTACTCCGGCACAGTGGTCGGGCATCTTACCACGGCACCAACTCGGCGGGGCATAATTGACAATTCCTAGATTGCAGCTCATTAGTGCCCGCGCCTGCGTTTTGCGTCATCGTCGCCGTCGCTGTTGTCCCTCGTAACCAGCTCCGCAGCCTGGACAGCCGCTGCGTGTACCCCCCGCCCCTCCCTCCTCCCTTCTTTCTGCTAGGCGGCGACGGTGTTCTTCGGTTGCTGAGTAGTAGTAGTAAAAAACATTTATTTTAAGAGAGGAGTTCGGGGCGCTCAGGCCCCTTGGCCCCCGCACGGGGGCCTCGCTGCCTTGGCGTCAGCGGATCATGGTGCGTGCATCCCGAGCCCAAACGCAGAGCCATGTTGACGTGACTCGCCAGCAGCGCCGGCGGCAACAGTCAGTCGGTGCTATCTCTTCGCCGCGCAACGTTCCTATGGGACCACGCGCTGCCTCCCGCGACCTCCAGATCCACAAAGCATCCTTTATGACAATCACAAACTGTTAGTGGAGTGTTTCTTGAAAGAATATGTGTGAAAAATAAAAAAAGTATCTAATTATACATACATGTCTTGTTCAAATTCTTTACCTCCATCTAGAGAAATGCTGAAACAGCTAATAAGCTGCACTCAAATTTCGCTTTAGGAAATAATGTAATCTTCGACAATTTTTTTGAACGCTATGAAAAGCAGTTTTTCGACAAGATCAGCTAGGCTTGGCTGCAACTGTTTTCTATACTGATCGCTAGCTGCACTTGAGCGTTGTTTCCAAAATATAACTAAAATACATTATACTTCTAAAGGCCTAAATTGAAAAAAAACAAAAAAACTTCTCAACAACTACAGCTGCCTTAGGGCAAGAATAACTTACCTGTTTAAATCCGCGACAATTAGATATGGAACCAATGCCCACAATCCCGACGCCTCTGAGTGATTGCTGCATTGAACGCTTGTTAAGGTTCCTAGTGCCCGTGAAATCTCTGACAAAAGAAGGGTGGTGTGTCTGCGTAGGAGGCAGCGGCGATATGTACAAAGTAATACTCGGAATACGAGCAAGGGCACTGTGTTATAGACGCAGCACGCTAAAAAAAACACATCACAACTCATGACACAACAGTGGTGCCAGCAGTACATACACACTTGTGTAATAAAGCTCCAGTGAAAAACACCAGGATGTGCAAGTTGGTAAAAGCAACTGCGATTGTTTTGAACGATGACCAGGGAAGGACTGCGTTTTTGGGATGCAGTGGAATATTCGGAAAGGCATGATATAATGTAGCAAGCAACCGCAATCCTATTGCGTGTCACGTCTTTAACGGCGACAGTTAACAGGGGTTTCTGGAAAGTGCAAAGTTTCGGAAAAGCTCCTAAACACGATGTCCAATGCGTGGCATGCAATTTATACGGAAGCTTTAAGGCTATGCTTCGATGAAGACTGCTTATGTTAAGTTTAAGGACCGCGTTCATTCGTAACACATCAGAACTTTAGCTCTGCCTATGTGGCATACAAGCTGCCCCCAGATATTGCAGGTTTAATGAACTGTAGATAAGCTCCTTTATTTTGCAGAATCATTTAAATATCACACAGAATACCAGTTTCTTAGCTGTAACCAACAGCTGCTGCAAAATGCACACAACAGAGGAGAAGGAAAAAATATGGGGCGTTTTCTATTTATTTCAGAACGAATTGAGCTATCGTACACAGGTAGTCGGCTCATCGCTCTTAGTGAGAAGGAGATTCAACTTAATTTTGTCATTTTAATGGATTCCTCAGCATAAGAGGAGTGGCTGACAAGATTTGTCTTACGCTACTGAACAAAATCTAAGTAGTTAAGAGCGGCGTGTGAATGCTGGAAATTTCGAAGGCCAGTCGAATTTTTATTCGGTTAAAATTGAAATCGAAGACATAAAATATTTTACGCTTTCCAAAAATCTAATAGGAGTTAAATACCACGCTAGCATCGTGCATGCCACCGTGCGGACACCATTAAATTGGTGAATAACTAAGTTCAAACAGTCAGGAAACCATTACAAAGGCGGCTTCTCAGCGTTCGGTCCCTGGCCGGACGCCGAGCGCGGCCGGGCAGCGGGCAGGAAGGAACTGAGACTTGCCCCGATCCCGGCACGATAACAACCACCCTTTATTTCACGCGAACAGCATCTTATATAGCAAGCACACAAGTGACCAGTGACGTCACGGACAGACAATGTTTCAGACGCGGCACAGGCGCTATCAGCACATCTCCCCTTTTCTCTGAAAAGATACACTGGCATTTGCAACAAACTTAGCACTGCCACCAACAAAGGATGAACACTTTTTAACGGATGCAACCAATGCTCAAAACAAAATAACAGTCAGTCATTGAACCCATATCGGTCTGGCGGTCGGACATGACGGCCAAATCGTGTTCTATATCCAGGAGGGCTAGTTTGTGGCAAGGGGGTATGGGATGGATCGGCAGGTGCCTTCGGTTTAGATGGATTAGTTTCCTGTTCCATTTCTACCCGACTATCATATGCCTGCGGAAACTCATAGCTACCTCCTCCTTCCTCGCAGTCATTCTGCTGGGAAACAAAGCGAACCAGGAATTTCCTGTTTCTTTCTAGAACTACACCCGTAGAAGTTCTAACTACATATGACCTCGGACGTTGTGCAGGACGTAAGACTCGCGCTTTCACTTTGCAGTCTGTCACCCATACTTCCGCTCCTGGTTTGAGGACTGGCAGCGGATGAGCCCTATGACGACTATTGAAGTACCGACGCTGCCGCTGTCGGATGGTTACATCGCGATCTCTGAACTTTTTCAGGCTCACCTTCTGGGGCAGAAGGCTCTTGGGAGGGACAGGGACTGTTGTGCGTAGCCGCCTGCCCATCAGAAGCTCTGCAGGGCTTTTTCCCAGTGGCCCTGGGGTGTCCCTGTACGCTAGCAGCGAAAGATAGGGGTCCTTAGCTTTTATAATCAGCCGTTTAATTGTTTGGACCATCCTTTCTACTTCCCCATTTGCCCGAGGGTATCTGGGGCTCGTCGTCACAGTGCGGAAGCCATAGTCGCGAGCAAAAGACTGGAATTCCTGAGATACAAATTGTGTTCCATTATCCGAGATGACAACCTCTGGTATGCCATGTCTTGCAAAGAAACTTTTGAGGTGCATAATGACAGTGACACTTTTTGTCGAAGATAGCAAGGCTACCTCTGGGTATCTAGAAAAATAATCTACTACCACTAAATACCATTTTCCCTCAATATGGCAGAGATCAACACCTAGCTTTTGCCAAGGACGCTGTGGAGTGGTTGTCGGAATCATTGGTTCCGACTTTTGTTGCCTGTGTTCCGCGCACACTGGGCAATCAGTTACCAACGCTCTCAGCTGGCAACTCAACCCAGGCCACCATACGGACTCTTTGGCTCGAGCTCTGCATTTCTCGATTCCTTGGTGACTCTCGTGCAAGCGCCTCAAGACCTCTGCGCTTAATTTTTGTGGAATCACTAGCCGCACACCTTTGAGTAGCACGCCTTCAGCGACTGTCAGCGTTGCTCTTTCCTGCCAGTATGGACGCAACACCATCGACAGCGATGAGAACTTGGGCCAGCCTTCCAGGCTGAATTTTGTGAGAGCTTGACAGACTTCATCGGCTGCTTGCTCACCTTTGACTCGTTCAAAAAGGCTAGCCTCGACGGCATTTGTCAAACAGCCCGAAACGAATTTCGCGACTTCGCCAACACTCAGCGCATGAGCATCAATTTGGTTTCCCTGAATCGGGGCTCTAGACAATACATCTGCAGTAACGAGGCTCTTACCCGGGACATGCACAACCGTAAAGCTGAACCGCATAAGTCTCATGCGAAAGCGCTGAATACGAGGAGGCAAAACATCTAAAGGTGGTTTTCCCAACAACGTTACAAGTGGTTTGTGGTCGGTTTCAAACACAATTTCAATACCTTTGATGTACCCTTCGAATCGTTCTGCCGCCCAAGTCATTGCCAACGCTTCCTTCTCAATCTGAGAGTATCTGGTTTCGGCAGGCGTCAACGAGCGTGACGCAAATGCAACAGGTCTTTTTTCATTGTTTGGTTGAACTTGTATCAATACGGCCCCCAAACCGAATGATGACGCGTCAGCGGAAAGAATCGTAGGGTACTTTACATCATAGTTAGCCATGACGCGCTTCGAAGAGATAACGTCTTTGACGTACGACAGCGCTTGCTCTTGGGCTGGTCCCCACGTCCATTCGGAACCCTTCAAAAGCAAGTGACATAAAGGCGCCGTTTTCGAAGCCAAATCTGGTATGAATCCAATTGCCAGATGATTAGCCATACCGAGCAGCCGTCGAACGTCAGACACGTTAGCTGGCGTCGCCAGTTCTTTGATAGCACGAACTTTTTCAGGATCCGGCTTGATGCCATCTTTACTAAGCACACAGCCAAGAAATTTTATCTCAGTTACCCCAAAGGCACACTTTTCTTTGTTTAGCGTAACACCGGCACTGGCGAGACGATCTAAAGTTAGACGCAGGCGTTCGTCATGTTGAGCCTTGTCGTTACCAAAAATGAGCACATCATCCATTAGGTTTATCACGCCTGGGATTCCTTCAAGTATCTGCGACATTTTCCTCTGAAAGATCTCGGGTGCCGACGTTATTCCAAACGGCAGTCTTTGAAAACAGTATCGCCCAACTGGCGTTATGAACGTAGTTAACAACTGGCATTCGGGCGACAACTTAATCTGAAAGAAGCCAGAGTTGGCGTCCAACTTCGGAAACACAGACGCACCACCTAAAAGACCGAAGCTATCATCCACAGTCGGCATGACATAGCGTTCGCGAAGTACACTTTTGTTTAATTGAGTCAAGTCAACGCAAATACGAACCGCTCCAGATGGTTTGAGTACTGGCACAATTCCTGCACACCATTCTGTTGGTTCTTCTACTTTGCGGATCACGCCATCTCGCTCCATACGCTCGAGCTCTTGCTTAACTCGGTCACGCAAGGGTAAGGCTATGCGACGCGCAACATGAATTGCAAAAGGTGTCGAGTTCGGCTTTAGTCTAATTTTGTATTCTCCTTTTATCGCTCCTAGACCACTGAAAAGCTGCGGGTAGGAAGCATCGACAGCTGTTGCGCTACTGACCGAGTCCGCAAATTTAATAACTTCTAGAGCCTCAAGCGCTGGGAGACCCAAAAGTACGGAGCGTAATGGTGAGATCACGTACACAATTTGCTGTACAGTGTTTTGTTTCCACTGGATAGTGGCATGAAACTTTCCCAAAACATTCAGTGGCTCATTCGACGGGCCTGTTAGGATTAGGTCGCACTTTTCTAGCCTGGTAGGTAAACCGGGAAACGTCGAGGGCACAACAGAAACTTCGGCACCGGAATCAACTTTAGCGAACGCCGGAGTGCCGTTAATGACGACCTGTACATACCGAGAATTAGAGTACTCCCCGTTCACTACGCCAACGAAGAACGCCGCCTTGTCCATATGGAGAGAAGAAAGCTGTACCTTCTTTCCATCACGTGCAGCCTTTTTTCGACATACCGCTGCGAAGTGTCCGGAACAACCGCAGTAGTTGCATTTGGCTGCTTTTGCCGGGCACGAGGCTCTGGGGTGCGTTCCTTGACCGCAGTTGGGGCATGACCCGGGGGTGCCTGGTCGGTAGGACTGGACTCTGGGACGCGGACCTTGTATTCCAGATGAATAGTTCTTTGACGAGCTGTCCGAGTGCTGTCCTGAAGAATACTTTCTGGGCTGTCCTTGGTTGCTGACTGCGTCAAGATTGCCGGTCGCCGTTACCAAGGGTTCGTCGCCGGTTTCTCGCAGTTGCAGCTGCTGTCGTTGGACGGTCTCCTTTAAACGCGCTTTTGCCAAAGCGCTGGTGAGAGTCAAATTCGCATCCATTTGAAGCGACTCAGAGAGCTTAGCGTCCCTGAGGCCGACCACGAACCTGTCGCGAATCATGCGTTCCTTTTCCTTGTAGTCGCACCGGTCCGCCATCGTGTGCAACGCGGTAACGAATTGGTCAACGGACTTTCCAGGTTCTTGAGTGCGACGGTGAAAGCACGCGCTCTCATAAACAAGGTTCCGTGCGGCGACGAAGTGCTCGTCGAACTTCTTTTTGACGACTTCGTATTGCTTCTGTTCTTCTTCAGGTAATGAAAAAGTAGAGAAGATTTCTCTTGCTTGCCTGCCCATCGTATAAAGTAGCGTCCGGACCTGCGCTTCTTCATTTCGCTCATTTAGGCCCGAGGCGAAGCGGTAGTCATCAAAGAGTTGGATCCAAGAAGGCCATTCGGACGTCCGGTCGAAGTCAAACCTTGGCGGAGCTGGAACCGCGAACATTCCGTGGGAGGGCTTGGCTGCGTTGTCCTCTGACATGGCGCCCGTTGAGAAGTTAAGGCAACGCCTCTCAAACGCCAGAGGATCCCACTTCTGACACCATGTAGCGTTCGGTCCCTGGCCGGACGCCGAGCGCGGCCGGGCAGCGGGCAGGAAGGAACTGAGACTTGCCCCGATCCCGGCACGATAACAACCATCCTTTATTTCACGCGAACAGCATCTTATATAGCAAGTACACATGTGACCAGTGACGTCACGGACAGACAATGTTTCAGACGCGGCACAGGCGCTATCAGCACAGTTTTCTTATCTCTAATGCGAAGGCGTGATTTTAATTCGAACAAAAACGCATGCTCCGTTTACTGATGTCCTCACCTGTACATTTCAAATGCGACCTATCCGAAGGCGTAAAGACGATAGGCCGGCTCCAACTGCTAGATTTAAAGCTAGCCAGTTGGCGTAGTTTTAGTATGTGAGCTTGACGCTAGCTATCAGTGACGGGACTCTACATTACTGAGTCGTACAAATACAACCGTAAGTAGATTTAAGGCCCCTACCGGCACCTTTCCTGCTCATCCCTCTTTTTTAAGAAGCAGTCTCGCATTTGCGACCCCAATATGCGTTTCTTTCACATTCCGCTTGTGTTCTTCAAGCGCGCTGAATCTCCGAGACCCATCGCAGGTTTTTTCCTCTTTTTGCAATGGAGAATTACAGAAGCATTGGACGCGATCTTAGCAAGCATTTGGTATCTGTAATGACGGATAGAGGGGGAACGAAGCGAGTGAGGGGAAGGGTTTTTCATACTTGGACATTCGCATTATCCATGTATTTCTTCTGGCCCTTTGAAATCGTCATTACTGAATTCGCTTCCCGCTATGATAATTCTCGCGCGAGAGCCTGAAAGGACCAATTCCTTCGAGAACCACACGTCGCCGTTGTGAGAAAAAAATCACGGCCAAACCCTTGGTAGGCTGGAAGTGGTCCTTTCACATAGTCGTGCCCTCACAGGTTGCACGTACGGGTTGTGTGACGTCTCTTGATCACATGACATGGCTTCCTTTGCAGGCAGTTCCAGCTCGGGTTTCACATTCGAGACTCTAAGGTGTGGTCGGAATACTGCCTTCCAATACCCTTGAGTCCCGAGTTGAATGAGCTGTCCCAGTTACGCTTTCTTACGGCTTGGTCTCGCCAGGGCTTTATATATACGTCTCATGCCGTTCCATATATTAAGGTAGCTTACAAATGTATGCAAATTAGTCATCATCAGCCCTGTCTATACCCACTGCAGAAAGAAGGTCTTGCCCCCCCCCCCCCTCCAATTAACGCGGTCCTGCGCTAGCTACATCATTTGAACCCTGCGAACTTCTTAACCTCAGCCACTCACCTAATTTTGTACCGCCCCCTGCTTAGTGTTCCTTCCCTTGGAGTGCAATTTCTTATCCTATGCGAACATCGCTCATCTTCTATTCGCAGTGCATTTCCTGCCCCCTGTTATTAGCTGCCATGCAAACTAGTATATGTAGGAAAATGGAGAAAAATAAAAGAGCGGTGATGCGTGAGCAGCAAACTACATGTGCACGAATAAGTATCCGCAATGGCAAATGAGGGCTGCTAAAGCTTCCAGGCCTTACAGCTGATGGCTGAGCTTAAATGTCCACAGATTATTGTTTCACAACCATTGGTCAGTCCGTGAAAGTTTTGTCAGGAAATTTGCATCGCACGTGGCAAGTTGCGCACACTTGTGTTATGTTTCGGGGCATTTTAGGTTGTTGAGCAGTCATATATTTAAAACGAAACAGGCTCAGTCTAGTTACCTTTGTTACGGCTACAGAGATTGTAATATTTTAAACCCAATACCGAAACATTAATTGGCCCTATAGTCTTCGAGAATTTTCTGTTGTTTCTTCTCTAGATATAAGGTTGTTTTCCGTACGAAAAAAAACTTAATTCCAAGGCGTTTTTCCTTCAGGCTTGTGTCTGACTCCCATTTGAATATTTTAATATTCATGAACATTTAATACTATACTTCAGTTATGAAATACGTTCGAGTATTTTGGATATGGTTGACGGAATCGGGGACCACAACCACTCGCAGAAGCACGCACTTATATCGAGTTGCCCTATGAGGGGATTTTCCATCACCTGCATGGGGCGCTCCGACAAATACTGAGGCGCACTGACGAAGCTGTGGGCGCCATAAAGCATAGAAAGACACATCGTTTCATTCTTCTAATCGACAATCAAATGTCGGGAAGTGCAAGTGAAGCGTCGAGAATAAACTGTGCCGACCATGTTGCTAACACCGTGACGGTGCTTTTCCACGCCACCACCGAAACTCACTTCGGAAGGCATTTGGCACAGCTCCCCACAGTAAACTTATCTCTAAATTAGTAAGTATCGGCGTCCGTACTTACCTTGTTAACTGGATCTCTGCTTACCTTAATTATAGCTAACAATACACACATGTTAATGGCTGCAAATCAAACGAGCTGCCAGTTACTTCAGGTGTACCCCAAGGGAGCAGGGGAGGACCGCTGCTTTTCCTAATTGAAAAAAAGGTGGTGGCAGTTTCTGGCCTTACGCGGCTGGGACGGTAGGTCAACGCGGCTTGCGGCGGGGACTAGCCAGCCACCGAATTTTGTCTGTTGTAGGCCGTCATTGCACCTGCCGCTGCTACGGTGGTGGAAGACGGCTGTTCTTGCGGCGCGCGTCTTTCTCTCCCTCTTCTTTTTTCGTTCTTCTCTATTTTCTCTTCTGTCCGCACGAGACAGCGGAGGTGGCTCAGCTACAGAGCCAGTAGCAGGTCCGTGCATATTATTTTCCGAATCACAACGAGACGGCCCATTCGGCGGCGCAAGCGCTTACCTTCCCCGCCCCCGAGAAGGACCATTCCGAATGGTGGTTCGAAACAAAAGATCGAATGACCAGTTATGAGGAAGTGACAAAATTTTACCGCCTAGCTCGACGGACAATGCCGCCGCCTCACCCGGCACTTAGTCGGGAGGAGGCGGTCATCCTAAGGCAAATGCAAACCGGGTGACTCCTAGCCCCGGCAGTGCTACACGCCCTCCACCCAGACATATACACGAGTGATATGTGCAGTGTATGTCAAGTGGGTCCGGCGGACCAATGGCACATCATGTGGGACTGTGCCAGGTTCCCGACCGAAGCTGCATCCAGGACATACCCGCCGGAACTTCGAAGTGCTGTACAGAATACAGACAAGGACATGCAACTAAGGGCCGTCCAGCAGCCCCGGGGTGCGCTCGAAAAGCACAAGCCTCACATCCCACCACAAACGGGCCAAATGAGATAGTGCAGAGTAGGGCTTAACCCCGGGTAGACGCTTGGCCAGCGTCACGACGCTTTAACCCGTCGTTTGCCGGCTCCCTAATCAAGTTATACATACATACAGCCACAACAACTTTTCCTAATTTATATCGCTGATCTGCCGGTTTCCATTTCCGAGAATGTCTCCCTAAAGCGTTTTGCTGACGATTGCATACGTTTTTAGATCGTAAAGGCACAGAATGATCCCTACATTTTGCAAAATTCACTCTTAGCAGATCATGAATGGTGTGTTAAGTGGGATATGCAATTGAACCTAGAAAAAAACTGTCCTTTTGCGCATCACGCGTAAAAAAAACATTTTAGTTCCTTCTTTTACAGCCAGCTAAACTACCTTTCAGGAAGTTGCACATTATAAATACTTAGGAGTTACACTAACACATAATTTAACATGGACTGCACCTATACATGACATAGGTTCCTCGGCATTTTCCAAGCTGAGCTACTTAAGGCGGAAGCTTAAAGATGCACCAAGAAAGCTAAAGCTAAAATTTCTTGCATACTCAATATTTATTAGGTCTAAATTAGAGTACGCTTCGATTTTATGGGATTATTTATAAACAAAGACGTATACCAAATAGAGATGGTGCAAAGAAAAGCTATCGGGTTTATTTATAATAAATACAGGAGATCAGACTCACCCACGACTTTAATAAAAGCCAATCCTATCCCATTACTTTAACTACGCAGAAAAATATCCGTTTTATTGTTTATGCATAACCTTTTACCTTTTAACACATAAATAAACATACACCCCGACCTACAATTCTCAAAGAGCTGTCGCGCCGAACACATCATTGACGAAACCAATTGCTCAAACCCATTTTTGCAAGGACTGATACTTTCAAGTACAGTGTTTTTCTGCGGACAATTGCCGATTGGAACTGGCTTCCTGAGGCCATTTTCCAGCCTCCAGTTTTAGTAAAGCTCTAGAGGAGCATTTTCATGGGAAAACAGGTGCTATATTCTACTGTTTTTTGTTACTGAGTGCAACCGCCTGAACTTCCTATTTATTGTATATTTTTTGTTTTACTCTGTAAAGCATTGAATGTCTTGTATTGCCCCTCCTGCACGGACCAAAATATTGGCCTGTAGTATGTTGAAATAAATAAATCAATTAATCTTACTACTATGCGTCGTACGACCGCGTTGAGCGCAGTGGTGACACGAAAGTGGCGTGTTTTAGCCGCCCGCAAGAGAATATCGCCACAGTTACGTCACATAAACTAGGAAGAGAAGAAAAAATTACGATGGACTTTAGCGACTAAGTTGTGAAAGGCGAAAGCCTTAGCGCTGCATCCTGCTACGCAACTGACAAAAACTAGTAATAAATAAACTAAAGAATTAAGCACTCAATAAACAGGTAAATAATTTATTGCTTAAATACTTACGATGTAATTTGTCATAAGTAAAAATTTAGCCTTATTTAGCACTTGGTCATTGATTGATATATGGCCATATAAGGCACGCATTCGCGCATACTGTAGTGGTGCTCTGTGGTTGGTCGAAACCTTTATGACGTCATCCCGCATCGGCAATCAAAGCAGTTGCAAAAGCAGGACACATTTTGTCCACGACAGCATGAGCCGTAAAGTCTATAGTCTTAAAATGAAACGCGGGTATCGGCCAAGCAGCACTTCTCATCATGCGACACAGACGCCTCCATTCGCCGCACAAAGACGCTGATTGTACGACAGGGAGCTGCTCGACAAGAGGTCTTATAGTCTGATTGAGCCAGCCATCAAAGGAAGTACTTTGAAATTTACCGGCGGGAACTGTGTTTAGAAAACGTTTTATTAGAGATTAGACATTCGCATGAGCGGAGACGAATGACCAAAGGAGAAAATGTACATGATCAGGAACAAAAGAAAGTGCACATAACATATATCATAATGAAAAAATTAATCACAAATCAGTATTTATAAATACGATTTGGCTGTTCGTTGATAATATATACAATTTTGAATGGCAATGTATATGAAGGTATTGACAGTGTAGAAAAATTTACCAATAAAAGTAGATATAAACATATACAGCAATCGCATGCAAAGTATTCACTGCACATGTGTGTTGTGACATATACAGCTATGAGTTGACATAGATATTTGCATTGTATTACAGGTACCAAGGTGGGTTAGACACCTCTTAAGAGACGTCCATCCAACATGTGTGGCTGCGGCAACTTCACCTTGAACATGTGTGTCACACTGCTTATGACATTAATTTGCATTATAATACAGATACCAAGGTGGGTTAAAAACCTTCCAAGGCATGTCATAAAGAGAATTTATTGGGTACATACATACATACAAAAACACACATTACTCAGAAAACAAAGCACTATACAAAATACTATGGGATACTTATGCATAATAAACTAAATCTAACATCATTCCCCTGAGAGGGGAAAACAGTGTAAACGAGGAGGGTTCTAATAAAGGACGACAGGCATCTCAAGTTTGCTGCCTCATACAACATAGAATCGCGTGTGCCAGCGCCGCCAGAACCGCGTCTCGCCATCAGTTTCTAACTGTCCAGACTGATACTTCCAAAGAAGGAGGCGGAGCCTCTGCAAGGCTGGGTACATTGCTCAGGCGAGAGTGCGGCGCGCCTCAGCGAAGCACCTGCGACACCACCACACAAACAGAACCACACTGAACACAAGGTGTTCAAAAGGGGTGCGCCGGCCCCTGACGCCGGGGTTCATGCGGACGTTAAAAATCCTATATGCGAGCCGCCACGTTGTTCTAGCAACTACACATCCGAAAAAAAAAACAACATGCGCAAGGCTCTCGGGAGCACCGCAGTTGGCACAGTGGTCATCGGGTACAACACCCCATCTGGCAAGGCGCTGCCTCGTGGGGAGGACGCCCAAGCACCTGAGCCAGTCAAAATCTCGCACTTTATTTGTCAGCCGACAAGCTGCCCACGTTCGCCATTTGCGTACATCGGTCTCTCGTTGCTCTTCCGCTAAAAGCCTGCGAACGGCTGCTAATTCACTGATGCGTATAGCTGGCAGTTCGCCTACATTAACATCTGACAGGTTTGCATCTAGAGTCGACTTTATCTCGGCAACCTCGCGGTAAAAAGGCAGAGGTCTGTCCGCTTGTGGACCGAGGTATTGTTCGGGCGTGAGCACACGACGCGCAGTGCTAATCCAGTACAGGATGACCGAGGGACCAGGGTAAGACTCTACCAGCCTTAACGCGAGTACCAGAGCCACTGTCGGTATGCACGGAAGGCCAAGGCCTCCCCTGCTCCTCGGAAGATGCAGGATGTGACGGGCGACTAGAGCAGTCCTGCCATCACAAACGAAAGTCCCTATAAGGGACGCGAGTTGGTTCACCACCGGCGCGGGATTGTCGCAATACGCGCCACATAAAAGGTGAAAGCGCACGCTCGTGTCTTGACGACACTAACTTTAGCATCGAGCGCGAGGTTGAAGCGCGCTGCGTCAGAAAGGGTGTGCGTGGCTCGCGAGAGAACTATGTCCCATGCCCGGGGGGAGACACCGCTTTGCTCAAACAGCACGCCAAGTACCCGCACTGCGTCCACAAACGGTACGGCGGCGGCTAAAGGGCCCCTGACCTGATCGAATCGGAGAGCGTTATTGTTCTTCGGGTTGAGCTGCGCTCCTGATACAGCTGCGTATTCTGAAAATATCTTCAAAAAACAATGAAGCTGTCATAGTCACGCACGAAGAGTGAAATGGCGTCCGCGTATGCAGATACAACCACAGTCTCCTGTCCTATTGATGGAAAACCCCGAATACGCCTGTCCGCGACAGCCCTACGCAGCAGCTGGTCGAGCGAAAGTATGAAGAGTACCGGCGAGAGCGGGCACCCCTGACGCACTCCCCCCGTAATCGGAAAGCTGCCGGCAATTTGGCCATTCAGTACTAGTTCACTGCTAAGATCTCTGTAAAGGCCGCGTAGGAGCTGAACGAATTCGTCAGGAAAGCCTAATGAGCGGAGCACAGAGAACAAGAAACCATGTTCTGCGCAGTCGAAGGCCTTTGCCTGTCCAAGGAAACAAAGGCTCCAGTGATCCGTTTGGCGCAGGCGCATTCGGAGGCGTCTCTCGTCAGTGTCTGTAAAGCGAACACCGATCGTCCAGGTACCGAACAGGACTAGTATGGGCTAACCAGGTCCCGAAGGTAGGTTCGCACCCTACGGACTAGCAATGTGGCTGCGAGTTTGTAGTAGGTGTTAAGGAGGGTAGTCGGCCGCCACGATAAGGGACTCGACGGCGTCACGCCCTCCTTCGGTATTAGAAGGGTGGTTTAGTGCCGCTCTCAAAGAAGCGATTTACGAGCTTAAGTAAAGAAGGGCCGAGGATGTCAAAAAAAGTAGAATAAACACCGGTTACAAGTCCGTCAGGACCGGGAGCGGTAGACTGGTTCATGACGCCTAAGGCACAACGCACTTCCTTCAAAGTTGCCGGCTCCTTAAAGGGCCACTGTCCAGGGAAGGCCCTTTTAGGCAAAGGAGCCCAGTGTTTCAATCAGGTACCGGAGACAATCTGTGCAAAATTCTACAGCGACACGCGCGCCGCAAAGCATCGAAAATACAATTCAAAGCTCTCTCATGCTCTCCTTTGAGAAGCCAGCTTCACCGCTTCCTGCGCTGGCCCGACGGGCCCCGATAATGACGTACGTACCGTGAACGACGTCCATTGGTCCGTCTCGCTGACTGACGGGAGAAGGATGGGTGTCTACCGCTCGCAGCCAGCTCGCAGCGCGCTTTTCCCTCGCCACGGCCAGACTGAATCCAGCGGCGCGCGCTCCCTCGACCGTTTTTTTTCGCGCTCGCGGAGAGCCAAGCCCCACCTCCCGCCAAACGCGGAGGAGGAAGAAGAATTTGTATTGCGGAGGCTAGACGACCTCGGGCAGGAGAGTGAAAAACCTTTGCGAGGGAACGGAAGGAGAGAGGATTGACAAAATCGGGTGATTGCGGTGGCTGTAACTGCTTATTAGTTACTCTTTTCAAAAACATTTTGCGGCCTTGCGTTCTAGGGGCGAAGTCTCACAGTCACCGGGGAAGAAAATATTTTCGACCGGAGGGTGGACAGTGGGCCTTTAAGTGCCGAACTTGCGTATTCTGGAAGTTGAGGGAGAAGCCCACAGAAGGAGCCGAGAGCTTGAAAATGCTCCTACTGGTCGAGGCCTTGCGACGAAAAGAGGGCCGCGAAATGCTTGGTAAACGAGTTGCGGATGTCCGCGGGTTCTGCAGACGTCGTACCAACCGAAACGTGACGCTTTCTACGCGCGTTCGCCTGTTACTGCGCTGGCCAACTGTTCAAGCGTGTCCGAGGTCCGCAACATCCTCAAGCGGCATGTTTGATGGTCGCGCTGAGAGTTATGCGTGAGAACTGTCTCACGAACGTCTCGAGATATTCGCGCATCGCGAACGTAAGCGTTTCGCCATCCCGTACGATGCGCATACGGCGCAGAACGTCATTCAGCATCGTCTTAATGCGGACACGCCGCGCCTTCCCCGCACACACAAGAACATCGCGCCAGCTAGTTTTCAGCGCGTCCCATGTAACAGGTGTTATGTCACTAAATGCGGCCACAGACAAGCACAACTGTCGGCGTATATCAGTGAAGCACTTTTCATCGTGTAGTACCGCTGCATCCATGGGCCACATCAGAGGGCTGTTTGCAGGGCCCGGGGCTGCTCGCAGATTAACCGTGACCGGGAAGTGATCGCTCAGTTTAAGGCCTGGTGGGAAAGGCAATACCTCGCACTGTAGCAAGTCAGGTGCCATGGCGGAGGGGATGTAAACTCGATCTATTCGGCTCGTGCTCGGGCCCCAGACTAGTGCTGCCTCGAAACGGTCTCTGTGACGAGTGGCCCACGCGTGCTCTAAGCGTAATGATCGCACTAGTTTTCCAAGTTCTTTCGCGTGGTAAATGGAGGCGCCCTGACCAGGCCCCCGGATGTCGCGCATTGTGTTTAAAACACCATTGAAATCCCCGAGCAGAACGTGGGGCACGTCGTCGAGAAAGTGTGTCATGGTGGATCGAAAGATCTCGTTTGTCAGACTACGCGTGACTGGCGCGTACACGTTGACAAAACGAGTCTTGCGGCCATCCAGAAAAATGTCAACGACAATCACGCGCTCATCTATGCCATATGTACAATGAGCACATGCCGTGTATGCAGTGAAAGAAAGATCACGCTACGCCACAACACTGTGAGTCCGTTAACGAAAAAAAGGTCTCAACATTAAAACGAGAACGAAAGGAAAGGACATCGGCTGGGGTGCGGAAGTTGCACTCCTGCAAAAAGAAAACATGTACAAGATGCGAACGCGCAAGATGAAGCACCTTTTGCTTGTCAGGGTGGCGAAAGCCTTGTGCGCAAAAAGGAAGCAAAACACAAATATTGGCAGATGCTTAGCTTGATTAAGCCCGGTAGATTGCGAAAGCAATACCCATGGCTACGCCCAGGTTAAGCTAATGTTCGGCTGGTGGTGGTGCTTATGGATATGCTTGTTATGGTTAGACTAGTGGTTATACAATGATTTACCCTGGATACGATATGGCGTTACTTCCTTGGCGCGTCTCTTCCTTTGGCGTTCATTTTCCTTAATCCGCGACTGACGTTCCTTCTCAAGCCACTCCTGCCCTTGTACCTGAGTTTACTGAACACGTCGCAGTCGTTTCGTCAAGTTCCAACGTTCATCACTGCTGAGACTACAGCTGGCTTCTGCATCACTGTCCATGCCATTGAGCGAATCAGTAACATCCGTCACATCTTCCACTGTTTCCACTGAAGAGGTTGAACGTTCACGCAAAGCTGCATACTGAGCACACCTCTTAGAAAGTCTTCTCTCGCGTTGTTCCTCCGTCTCTGTACCTCGCTGCTGTCTCTTACGCTCATTGCGACGAGCTTCCGTAGCGGTAGATGGCATCGTCGAAGCAGATGTTAAACCGCCGGTAGAGGCACCGCCACTACTCGCAGACGGCACGAGATGGTCGCCTAGCTTTTCGTCACGACACCTGTTTCACTCCTGGTGGACAGCGCGGGAGTTAGGACGCCGGTTGTGGCCCCGCCACTACTCGCAGACAGTGCGAGATGGTCGCCCAGTTGTTGTCGGTATGAACTTTATTTTTCCACCGATGTAGGAGGCCCCCAATTCCCGCCCCCGGAACGCAGGCCTATGGACGGAGGCCGGGCCTCCGCGATTAAAAACGGGCGAAGCGACAGTGTTTCTTGGCGGCTTCAGCGGCCAGGCGGATAGCTTGCTGATGGTCGCCCCACTCTTCAGCGTGAGGTCATAACACCTGCCGCGCTCCTGGCGGACAGCGCGGGTGTCACGAAATCGGCGCCCATTTTCATCAAGCCGGCACGGCGCGAG
>JAJIZL010028634.1:117642-147354 GCA_023969395.1 Amblyomma maculatum
TGCCACGCAGGTCGAGGGCATCTCCTTTGCGACCGGAACAGCTACCCACACTCACTCAAAGGGTGTCTGGGAGTGTGCGCACCGTTAAGGGCGCATCGTTAATAATACCCCTAATTATTAACGGGTGACAGCGGGAGATGGTGGGGCACCGCCATTACTCGCAGACGGCGCGAGATGGTCGCCCAGCTCTTCGGCGTGTCGTCACACAGAGGTCACGCGAAAGGTAAATGGTGGCACCGCCATGGTACGGCAAAGGCTTGAAAGTGCAAATAGTATTGCTTTCGCAATAAAAGAGCCATCATAAAAAGGATGAGGAGCAAAGACTACTTTACATATCACAGAAACAAATAAACGGAGGAGGACATAACAGACTCACGGAAATGTTAGTCGGGCAAAGTCTGTAAACGTGTCCGCTAATCAGCACTAGGGAGCCGCTCGGGGAGTTGAGTTGATTCCTGCGGGCGCGGGCCTCGACATAGTCCGTGTGGCGTGCGCGTCTGTGCAAACAAAACTACAGTCACTCACACACACACTCACGGCACGGAACGCGCGCACTTCACACTCCGCAGGCCGCAGCGACGCAGCCGAGGCGACTATTAGCCGGGAGCGAGAAGCGGTGGCCGCTCGTCGGCACCGACTCAGCCGCGTTGAAGCCACCGCCAGACTTGCGAAGAGAAGGACGAGGGTGCGGCCGCAGCGGCCGTTGAACCTGAGAGGCAGCGGCATGGTGGTTACAACTAGGCGTCCGAGAAGTCCATCTCGGAGCCGTCTGGTGCCTTCTGCACCTTATGCAGCGATGGTGCGTTCAAAGAAGATGCACAGCTCTCTGTGCCGGAAAGGTGACGCTAGCCATCATCTGCCAAAGGCACTTTCATAGCGCGGCACGCATTCAGGCGTTGCGGGCTCGCGGAGCCAGAGCGTAGTGCCACCGTAACGCCAGACAGAGTGGCTTCCTTACTTGGGAGGACGGAGGCAGAAGCCGCCGAGTGCAGGAGGCGCGAGGCGTTCAACATAGCCTCCAGATTTGCCGATTTCATATGTGGTGCGGGCGTCGTCGTCAGCTTGTCGCCGTGTGTGCGCTGGCCCGCCACAGGTTGCGACTGCGAAGCTCGGCATTCAGAGCCGGGTGCGTCTGAGGAAATCTCGGAGTTGCTCTGAGAGATTGTCACCTCCATCAGAAGCTCGCTATCGGGGGAGGTCTCCGTGACTGCCCCGTCAGAGTGGGCCTCAGACGTGGTCGTCAAGGCCTCGTCGTCGTCCTTCACTGCATTCCTGCTGGGCTCCTGGGTGTCACAGGACAGCTCCAGGTTCGCCGCCTTTTCGGGTTGTACGCCAGGCTCCGAGGACGACTTGGCAGCCACTGCATAAGAGTGCGGTATAACACAATCCACCGTTGGATGTTCGCCCCCACAGCGCTTCCACGCAGAGCGGCAACTCCCACTATCATGGCCGTAAGCGCTGCAACGACCGCAGCGCACCGCTGAACACGCAGCGCCAATGTGGCCCTCAATGCCGCACCTGGAACACACGCGTTTCATTCCTCGATACTCACGCGGGTCCCAGCCACCAACAGAAAGCTGAGGGGTGACCGCGTCATTTCCAACTTGACCAGCCGCGTCCCATTCCGGACGTGGCTCCTAGACTGGAACGCTACTTCTGAGACGGATCGCACTTTTCCCTACGGGAAAGCGCTGCAGCGAGAGTCTTGTCGCTGACGCACGGGGGAAGACGGTAAGCCGCTTTCACATAAACCACCGGAGCTCCCATCTGCTCTAGCGGCACTTCTTTTCCATCGAGATGCAGGATGCCTCTCGCCGCCATTTTGGTCGCTTGCGCCATGGAGGACACGGCGGCAAGGAAACGAAGACCTCCAAGGTGCTGCAGGTACTGCAGTCCCCCTAATCCGACAACCTCCTCGATAGTGTCGATGAGGCTCTCCGCCGGAACAGGTTGCGGCACAGTGAATGTGGAGCACTGCGCCTTGGACGGGCGCAGTATGGGGGTTGGTCGTTCCATGACTGGATCCCGGGCTCGGGCAGCCGCGATAGGAACGCGGCGCCGGACAGGCGGGTCCTCCGGGGGGAGTGTGTTGTGGGCGCCACTGACGATAACGCCTCAAGCGGCAACGTAACCTGGCGGACCGCCGAGAATCCCCGGCAAGGGCGACCGCTTTAAGCAGAGTGAAACCGGGCGCCATTACTTAAAGCATAAATAAACAGTTTTGCTTGTTATACCGGCTACGTCTATCACATTGTGGCAGCGGCGGGATAACCAACGCAACGTGACGCCCAGAAGGACAGCGATCATAACGTAAGCGGCTGCAGCGTCCTGCCAGACACTCGCGGTGCGAACGAAGAGGGCGCGAACGGCGCTCCGAGAATGATGTTCAACCCTCTCGCTGTGGAACTGCCGACAAAGCTGAATTTCCGCAAGCCCGAAGATTGGACACGATGGCACCGCAGGTGCCGCCGTCACATAAACCACCGGAGCTCCCATCGCTCCAGCGGCACTCCAGGGAACGCTACCGCCTCATCTCCGGTCTGACAGGACGAGACGATGCAATTCAACACATTACTCTACGCCATGGGCGAAGACGCGGAGAACGTGCTCGCTGCTTTGGAACTGACAGACAAACAGATGGCATTATATTCCGCCGTGGTGAGCGCTTTTGAAAAGCATTTCCTACATCGAAAGTATGTAATCTATGAGAGAGCGCGATTTAACTCTGGGAAACAAGAGCAGCATGAAAACGTCGACGCATTTGCGACTGAACTGTTCAAGTTGACCGAAAGATGCGATGGCGGAACTCTCCAAGACGAACTGATTCGAGACAGGCTCGTGGTCGGCTTGCGAGACATAAACCGCAGTGAGAGCCTGCAGCTTGAGGCAGAACTCACTCTCGAAAAAGGAATCACACCTGCCCGCAATTCAGTGAGCATGAAACTTCAACACCAGAAAATTCCCTCCAAAGAAAAGCCAGCTCTTGACATAGGAAAAGTTCGAGGCCAGAAAAATATCAAAACTCGCCGGAAGGAAGCAAAGGTGCCTTTCAAGTCGCGCCCTCAACGTACACACAAGATGGGAGATGAACGCTGCAAGTGGTGTGCTGGTGTGCTTGACCACACGAAGACACAGCTTCCCGAGATAGACAAAACGTGCAACCAGTGTGGGAAAAAAGGCCACTATGACCGCGTCTGCATGTCTAAGCCGAAGGACGAGACCTCGAGTATCCGACAACGACCACAAGATCTCGGAGAGCTATATTTAGGCGAAATCAAAAAATGTGAGTGAACACGCCGTGGAGGATTACTGCTACCATAAACAACTTGCATTTTACCTTCAAGGTCGACACCGGCGCAGATGTGACTGCACTCGCACACGACCAGTACGACAGAACCGTCATGGGGCCCATCAAGTCAATGCAACAACTGTTGATAGGCGCATGCCAGACAGCGATAGCCACTGTTGGCTACAACGATGCAACAGTCACCTGGCGCAACACTGAGGTCCAAGAAGCAGTCTTCATCATCAAAGGATCAAAAGAACCGCTGCTCAGTCGACCAGCTATAGAATCACTTGGGATTCTACAGCACCCTCTTGAGCTAGACGAAACCCTCGCTCAATCAACTGAAGTCCCAAACGTCTTGGCGTTATACGCAACGCTAACGTCTGGGCTCGTAGTGAAGACTGAGTACCGCATCAAAGTCAAAAAGGATGCTGAGCCATACGCAGTCAGTTATCCTAGGCTCGTGCCTCTTCCACTGCTTCCACTTGTGAAGAAAGAACTAGAAATGATGGAAGACTTGGGAGAAATCCAGAAGATCGAGCGAGCAACCCAGTGGTGTTTTTCAATGGTTCTCGCACGAAAAAATAACAATGAGGTGCGCATCTGCGTTGACTATGGTCAACTCAACCAACAAATAATACGCGAACATGCGCTGATCCCTATGGTGGACGAGTGTCTTGCAAAATTAGCAGGTGCAGCAGTTTACAGCCGCCTAGATGCATGAGCAGGGTACTGGCAGCTGCCACTGTCCAAGGACGCTCGCGAATACATAACCTTCATCACACCATTTGGCATGTTCCAGTTCCTGCGGCTTCCCTTCGGAATCTCCACAGCGCCAGATTCTACCAACGTGAAATGTTCCGTGTGCTCGAAGGACTAGATGGTTTGAGTTGTCTACAAGATGACATCAATGTCTCAAGGAAGACAACTCAGGAACACGACACCAACACACTGCTGGTGCTGAGGAAGCTGAAGATGCAGGTGTTACCCTCAACATTGACAAGTGCTCCTTTCGACAAACAGAAGTAACCTTCTTAGGACACGTCGTAAACTCAACTGGAGTCAGCGCCGACCCGGAAAAGGTCAGGGTCATAGTCCAGCTTTACCCACCATGTGATGTGTCAGAAGTCAGTTCTTTGTTGTTCTCAGCATACCACCTAGCGAAACTTCTTACAGAGCTAGCAGACTTACGAAGCCTCTCAGAGACTTGCTCCACCAAGACCCGACTGGCACTGGGGCCCAGCTTAGCAGTAGAGTTTTGACAAACTCAAGTGAGCTTTAAGTAGGACGCTCGATTCCCACTCACTACGATGCTCAGTCGTCTCCCACAGTGTCTGTGGAAGCTTCCTCATACGGTCTTAGGGCTGTACTTCTATAGCAGTCGCACGAAAAGCTCCTACCTGTGGGATATACTTCACGCTCCCTTACGGATACAGAACAAAGATATTGCCAAATCGAAAAGGAGGCACTGGCAATCACATGGGCTTGCGAACATTTCCGCAAATACCTGCTGGGATCAACCTTTCACGTGGAAACGGACCACAAGCCGTTAATACCGCTGCTGACAACTAAACGACTTGACGAGCTGAGTCCTCGCCTTCGCTGTTTCAGGATGCGCCTTTTGGAGTACGACTACACCATGTCCCACACTCCCGGCAAAACGCTGTACACAGCTGACCGTCTGTCCCGGAAGCAATCTGGGAAACCAACAGACAAAGAAAGAACTCTCGACAGTGCAGTGCGCGAGTTTGAAGAATGAGCACTTGAACAGCTCCCTGCTTTAAACCACACAATAGACATAATCAGGGCAAGCATCCAGTCAGACGAAAAACTTTCCAGGGTGGCTACCTTCTGCACTACATCATGGCCAACTGTGCATGGGCTGTCACCTGACCTGAAAAGGCACGTCAGGGTGGCTAGTCAGATTCCGCTCGTTGATGGTCTGCTGTTCAGAGGCGACAGAATAATCATCCCGCCAGGTTATGGAAAACCCCCATGCAGGCCACTTGGACACAACGAGATGCGGAGCGAGGGTAAGAGAATGCATATGGTGGCCGGCATAGGCAAGCACATTGAAGACTACATGGAAAAGTGTCCAACTTGCAGAGAGCACAGAAAGCCAGAAACAGAACCCCTGCTTCCAACCCCATTCCCAGCATACCCTTGAGACACAGTCGGCATGGATTTCTTCACGCTGGAGGGGAAAGAGTATGTTGTAGTAGTAGACTACTACTCCCGATATTTCGAGCTAGAACAGCTGCCGAAGACAGCTACAAAAAACATAGCCCTAGGCATGGAGCCAATGTTTGCATGGCACGGTGTTCTACGGACAATACGCACATACAACGGGCCGCAGTTCACTTCCAAAGTTCAAAGAACTAGTGCATCACTGGGAAGCCTCACATACAACCTAAAGCCCTTACTACCCGCAGAACATCGGTATGGCTGAGAGGGCTGGGCAGACAGCAAAGGAGCTTCTGAGGAAGTCTTCCAATATACACGAAGCGCTGCTTGCCTACAGGGCAACACCCAGCGTGGAAGGGTTTTCACCAGGAGAACTCTTAATGGGTCGTCGTCCGAACACCGCAGTATAAACCACTTCGAAGCTGCTAGCCCCGAAGTGGGACGACAGAGAATTCAGACAAAATAATGAAGCCTGCAGAGCTCGTGGAAACGATTATACGACACACGGCACAAAGTACGGAGCCGAGAGCGTTTACCACCAGGTACAGCGGTGCGCATCCTCGCTGGAGCTGCATCACATGGCGTGGTAACACAGCCAACATCAGAACCAAGGTCCTACATTGTACAAACCGACAGAGAACAAGCAAGACGTACAGCAAGACACCTGCAACCGTTGCAGGACACGAGCACCTCAAGAAGTGGACGTGTTTGTAAGCGACCAGAATGCTTGGACCTGTGAGATCAAACCTTTCAAGAAAGGGGGTTGTTGTGGGCGCCAGTGACGACAGCGCCCCAAACGGGAAGCTAACCAGGCAGACGGCCGGGAGACCCTGGCAAGGGTGACCGCGCAAACAGAGCGAAAACGGGCGCCATTACTTGATGCATAAATAATTTTGCTTGTTATACCGACTATGTCTGACATAGAGTGCTGGAACACTTCGTTGCGCAGCAGCCTTTTTGAGAAGGTACCTAATATGATGTGAATCCTATGCTGGATAAGCCGTCGCACCGCTTATTATAGCTGAATCTAGCTCTGCATCAGCATTACGGCATGGGTTAGAACCCGTAATAAAGTAAAGGGTGCTTTCGAGATATTGCTTACGTTCGTCAACTTTGTTTGGTGGCAGCTAAGTCAGCGATGCCTAACGATGTTTCATTTCTTACGGCGCGAGTTGTTGTTCTTTCGACAAGTTTCTTCTCTCTTAACGGAAGTGAATTACTGCCATTGTAAAACTCCCATGTACATATGTAATGGTTGTCTGGTTTATTTGGCCTGTTGTGAACTGTCTGGCCGTCCCTACTTTTCTTTATATGCCGAAGTGAAGTAGCGTTATGTCACTGAATTGATGGCGTTGCCTTCGTGGTTGCTTTTCTAAAACCTTGATCAGTCTGTGCATTGTGCATGCCGTGTTTTTTTCCGTATAATCCAAGACGTTCGAAAGAAACCGTTGTGTGCACTTTAGCGTCTTGTCGTTCCTTCCTTTTTGTTCTCGCCGTTTATGAGCTGTTCCTTCGTGTAATTCTTCAAGCAACAGTAGTTGATAAATATGCAACAAGCAACGTCCTAAAATGTCAGAAATCATCCCCTAGTAAACTCAAATCTTTGTTCAATGTTTTGTAGTCGAGTCGGGTTATCATAGTATATCAGCAATGCTTTGAGTGAATATAAGAATATAAATAACACATGCTACCTGGAATTAACGTTCTTTGTATGTTCGTTTCCCGACAGGCAACTATATATGCAAAAATGGAACATCTGCCACTAATGGAAGACCATAAAGTAAGTCGTCGATGTGCCTAGTTTTACCTGTTATATCCCTTATGTCTCACGCTATTTACACTGTCTTTTTGAAAGCAAAAATGACAATACTATTTGCATGAGAAGAAATTATGTGATACTTTCCCTTGCTCTATTTTAGGATATGTTAAAATGATACTATCTCAGGATGTTTGTATGATAAATATAGTTCTTCACGTCATTCAGTTGTTTTTCGCAACTCATAGCACAAAAAACCATAACTAGCCATTTTGATAAGTGAGGCTAAGAAGTTGTAGAGAGTAAAAAGACATCTATTTTTTACTGGATGCTGATCAGGAAAATACTTGCGGAAGACAGACTGTTTATAGTTTATAGTTATTTATACATCAGCGACTCGCCGCAATGTATTGCTTTAATTATAAACTTTGATCATACGAAACTGCTGACGTGCTAAATCATTTTACGAAAGACGAATAGTACTTTGAATTCTCATCCTAAAACATTTCCCTGGTTGTGCTAAATATTTTCGCGCGAGAAGCGAAATAATAGCAGGCATTGGCCTTAAGGGCTCGTGCTCCTCTCGCAAGCCTAAATAAATTTCTTCGCCTTCTGCCATGTTATATTTTTTTATTCCCAGCCCCTTTCATTTTGATGTAAGCATTTGGCACCACATTTGTGCTGATTAGGGGCCATTCAGGCATAGAGGCATCAGTGGATTGCTCCCGGTATGCCACGACCGGTTAAGCGCCACCGCAACAAGTTCTGATAGCTAACCACCACCACCCCGCCCCTAGACTCGACGAAACCATGCAAATACCGTCCGTGTACTATATTCACAGAAGCTCACATTCACTCAAGACCTGACACCACCAACACGACAAAACAATATATAAAATGACGAAGTGAACTGAAGCACATATCTATTTTGTAGTGGAAAGGGGAAGAGGCAAGGATGTGAGTACGTGCTTCCGAGACAATTAATGAATGAATGAATGAATGAAACAATGAATGAATGAAAATCTTTATTTACACAAAGGGAATTCTCCCGGCGTTGGTGGGGCCCTCAGTCCAGGGTCCCAGTGGCCTTTGCGTCTTGCGCGCTCTGTCAATCAGCTTGAACTTGTCTTCAGGCGTCGAGCAGGACAGCGCAGCCTCCCACTGCTCCGGTGCTGGTGTGGTGTTTATTGGTGGTACCTGTGTTTCTTGACAGGCCCATGTAACATGGTAGAATGTAGGGGGTCTCCGCATAGTGGGCATTTATTTTCATATGTAGTGGGGTGGATCTGAGCAGACTCAGATTGGGGTATGTGTTAGTCTGTAGCTGTCTCCAGGCAACCGACTGCTCTCTATTGAGGTCTTCGTGGGGAGGTGGATAGATCCTCCTTAAGGCTCTTTGATGTCCAAGGATGGCTCCATAGCGTCTAGTGACTGCGTCCGGTTCCCCGTCGTTGTGCGCCCCCCGGTTGGCGTATGCTCAGGCATTGGCGTCGGCACATTGGTTACCTTTGACAGTCTCATGGCCTGGTGTCCACGTTACGAAGCATCTCGAAAAGCTGATTTTTCTTGCCTTGAGTATGCGGATGGCCACAGTGGATATGCGTCGGCTGCTATACCTTCTGCATGCTTCTTGCGAGTCCGTAATTATTTTTGTGGTAGCCTCCTCACCCTGGTGGGTGATAGCGAGAGCGATTGCCGCTTCCTCCGCCTCGAGAATGTTGTTGCTCTTGATCGAGGCGCAGTTGACTTCTTTAAGCTGGTGATCAACCACACTGGCTACCGCTCCGCGTTGTTCTTTGTATGTGGTCGCGTCGACGTACAATATGTTTTTTTTACCTGCGAGGCTTCTTTC
Source organism: Amblyomma maculatum (assembly GCA_023969395.1). Taxonomy (NCBI): domain Eukaryota; kingdom Metazoa; phylum Arthropoda; class Arachnida; order Ixodida; family Ixodidae; genus Amblyomma; species Amblyomma maculatum. Next base: position 126,721 of record JAJIZL010028634.1, read on the forward strand.
GTGTGCCTCGGATCTTGGCTCTCTTCTGACCTTGTGTATTTTCGGATGCATGTTTTTCGGAATCGGGTTGACCTTAATTATCCCTCTTATTTCTTTCGGTATGCTACCCGTGCTGTTCATTTCTCTGCAAGCATCTCTCATGCCCAGTATATTTAGCGTGTTCCTTCCCGTTTGCGTCTGCATGAGTCTTATTTTCTGCGCGAGAAGGTGGGCCTCGAAGTGCTCTTGCACTGTGTTGTTTATGCCCAGTTTATTGAATTTTTCGGTCGAGGCGTTGACCGGTTGTCCAAGAGCGCATTTGTAGGCTTTCCTCAGGATTGCCTCCAGTTGTTCTTTTTCCTGTTCGAGCGGAATTTGGTAGGGGACGCCATATACAATTCGGCTTACAACGAGGGCCTGTACTAGCCTACATGTGTCCTCCTCGGACATGCCTCGTCTTCTGTTGGCGATTCTTGCTTTCATTCGCGTGATCTGCGCGGTGGTACTTGCTAGCTGCCTGCTGTTTGATCTAAACGGCAGTTTCTTTGTATCCGCATGCCTAGGATTTTGATTTGCGACACTTCCGGGATCTTCTTTTCCCCTATGTAGATGTCTATGGAGTTGTGCAGATCGTACCCTCTTCTGTGGACGCTGAGTACCTCAGATTTCTCCGGAGAACATTCAAGGCCGCAATGTCGAGCGTATGCGTTGACAGCGTCTGCTGCTCTCTGCAGACAGTCTTGCTTTTCTCCTAAGGATCCCCTTGTCACCCAGATCGTGATGTCATCAGCATAGATAGCATGTCTGGCTCCTTCAATTTCTTCGAGTTTTTTGCTAAGCCGATCATAACAATGTTAAAGAGCATAGGGGATATCACTGAGCCTTGCGGTGTTCCCTTTTTGGGGGTCGGCAAGGTGTCTGTCCTGATGCCGCCTATTCCAATGGTGGCGGTTCTGTTACTCAAGAAGGCTTTCACGTAGCTGTGTATTCTCTGCCCGCAATCTAAGTTGCAGAGCCCGTCTAGCACTGCCCTGTGACTGACATTGTCGAATGCCGCTTTGAGGTCGAGCGCGAGCAAGATGTTTTCTCCGTATTTCGGGACAGTGTTAAGCACCTCCTCCTTGATCTGCAGGAGGATGTCCTGTGTTGATAGATGTTTTCGGAATCCGAACATAGTGTGCGGCATGAGGTCATTGTCCTCCAGGTGGGTCTGCAACCTCTGAAGCACAATTCTTTTGTATACCTTTCCCAAACATGACGTCAATGAAATGGGTCGTAGATTTTCCAGGCTGGGAGTTTTTCCGGATTTAGGAATCATTACTATTTCCGCATGAGACCAGTCTTTCGGGATGATCCCCTGCTCCCAGTGTGTGTTGGTGAATTCAGTAAATCTGTGGATTGAATTCTCGCCCAAGTTCCTAATCATGGCGTTGGTAATGCCATCCTTGCTTGGGGTGGTGTTTTTTGTGGCAGACATAACAGCGTGTCTGACTTCTACTATAGTAATAGGTTCGTCAAGAGTGGGATTTGCTTCTCCCGGGTATGGCGAGCTGTAGTCGGAGCCCGTTTCGTCACCGATGTATCGCTGCTTGATGTTCTCTAGCAGTTCCCGGTCTGTACCTTGGAATTGGTGCGCGATCCTTTGGATTGTCTTATGGTTTTCACATTTGGTCTTAGTTGGGTTATGAGAGCACTTAGCAATGACCACGTCTTGGCCAAACCTAGAGTCCCCTATAGATCGTTGCATTTCTGGTCCCACTCCCGTTTTGAGAGCTCCATCGCATATTCTTCGGCTTGTTTTGTGACCTCGGCGACCTTTAGCTTGAGCTTTCTGTTGTGCTTCTGCCTTTTCCATCTCTTTAGCAACCCCCGTCTAGCATCCCAGAGGTGTAAGAGATGTTTATCCACGTTGGGCGTTTTGTTCGTGAGAGTGACCTTCTTAGTGACTTTTTCCCAGTCGGATTTGATACCCTCTACCCAATCCTTAATGTCCTTGACCTCTGTATCGTCGGACCCCGCCCTGGTCTTTCTATAGGCTTCCCACTGTGTGAGTCTAGCTTGGCCATAATTTTCCCTGATCGGAAGAGTTTCTATCTGGATGCGCAAGATGCAGTGGTCACTGCCTAGCCTCTCCCCGTCGTTTTCCCATCTTGCCTGCCTTATTCCTTTGACGAACGCTAAGTCTGGGCACGAATCGCGGTTGATGCTATTTCCCACTCGCGTTTGCTGGGTGTGATCTGTGATTAGGCTGATGCTTCTGCGATCAGCTTCTCTGGCTAGATCCCTGCCTTTCAGAGTTTCTCTGACATAGCCCCAGCTTTTAAGCCAGACATTAAAGTCCCCAAGGATGAGAAGACCCCTCTTGCCTGCTGCTTGTTCTGCCTTGCCCAGCAGGTAGCTGAAGCTAGCGTTCTTTTGGCTGGGCGGGCTGTATACGTTAAGCAGGAAGATGCTTCTCTTTTGGGTAGTGACTTCGATAAGAACGTGGTCAATGTCCGTTCCGTCGATGTCGTATCTGATTGCGGTGATAGTTTTGGCACCCAGCGTGGCGACCTTGCTTTCCCCCTGCCCCTCATATGCTGAGTAACCCGGGAGAGTGGGTGAGCAGCCGGTTTCCTGTAGGGCGATTATGTCTGGCGGTACTGTACAATTTGTGATATGTTGTTTAAGAAGACCCCGCTTTTTGCTGATCCCGCGGCAGTTCCACTGCCATATTTCAAGGGTTTCCAACTTGACCGAGCTCTTACGGTGCCTCGCCATGCTCGTTCAATGGTTTATTATATATAGGGTTTGCCTCTGGATTTCATGCTCGTGAATTGTACTAGGCGTTCTCTATCTCTTTGCGCCTCTTCTTGGATGTTAGAAATGAGATTACTAAGATTAGCTAGTGAGGTTTTCATGGCTGCCATGGCAGTTGCGAATTCTTGCCGCCCCATGGTGGCTGGCTGAGTTTGATCTGTTCGCGCGTTCGTGTCGGTCTGCCCTGTTCTCTGGGCTTTGAGCTCTTCTATAAGGTTGTTAAGTCTCTGTATCAGTTCAGCATTTTCCGCCCTGAGTGTCTGAATGGTTTGTCTTAGTTCTTGCACTTCATTAAGTTGTCCACTAGTGTTTTTACTGAATTGTGCCTGCGCGTCGTGTTCTTTGGAACAGTGGGAGAAGTAGAGAAAAGCTGCGCTGCCCAGCTCAACTTACTCTGTTCCTCCTTTTTTGTCTTCTGCTGCTGCCCCTTTTTCGTTTCTGGTGGTTCCCTGGTCCTTGATCTCGAGCGCGACGCCGACCTGGACCTGGATGGCGAAGTAGCATCTGAGCTGAACCAGCGTTTCTGAGCCCGGCCGCGTCCGCCCGTGCTGCCATCGCCCTTTGCTGCGCTGTCGGGTTCCTCTTTCGTTCTGGTCCGTGGACTCCTCGGTTTTCTTAGGCGTTGCTTGCACTCCTTTGCCCCTGTGGGATGCGCTTCCTTGTACAGCGCACACCTGGGCTCACACGAATGACCGTCCTCGATGACTGGTTCACCGCAGTTCGAGCACACAACGGCGTCAGGTGTCGGGCATACGTCCGCCCTATGCTCAGGCTTGAAGCATATATAGCAAACGGCGCGATGATCGGTAGAGGTAGCAACGCGTCTCACCGCCGTAGTAATAAACGTAGCTGGGAACGATCTTGCCTTCGAATGTTATGACGGCGCTTTGAGATTTTCCAAGCATTCGTGCATAAAGGATTTTCACTCCTTGGGTGCGTACCCTAAGATGGGAAAGCAATTCGGTAGGTGTTGTACCGACATCCAGTCCGTGGATCACTCCTTTGCATGATTTGTCCGGCGCGGCAACGTAAGCCGTCACAGCGTAGTCTTTTGCACCGAAGCGTAGTCTCGGAATGTTCTGTACAACGTTGGCACTCTCCTTGCTTGGCGTGCTGATTATGGCGATATTAGATCCGTTGTGCAGCCGTATAAGTAGGCTCCCTTCGTTGCAGATGTCTGGGTGTCCACATGCTTTAGTTATAGCCCGGGCCATCTGATGCGTCCTCAGCTGGCTGATGTCTAGCCCATTCTGTGGTCTAATAATGATTTTGAAGTCTGCTTTCGGCAGTGGAGGTAGTTTTCTTTTGCGAATAAGATTTTCCTTTTGTTTGGGCTGGCGCGGTGGTGGTTTGCCTGCCGCTTCGGTCCCGGTCTCCGGAACGGCAGTCAGCCTCGATTTGTGGTATTTTGCGACGAACCATCCTCCGCTGTCGAGTGTCTTCTGTGAGTCGTTGGTAGCGTTCTCTTCGTGTTTTGTCTCTTGAGTCGGTGTCGTGGCTCCGGTCGATGCCGCTGCATTGTCAGCAGCCATCCTTGGAGGCTCCCGCGTGAGCTTGAGCAGCGTTTCGTCGGGCCGATGGCCCGAAGCTGCTTCCGAGACAATGAAGTGCCCGAGCGACACAGGCCCATACCATGGCTTGGGATTGGATGTCCGGGACATTGCTGGTATTTAATCCACGCGTCAAGCGATGGGACCTGCCATGAGTCCTCTGAGTGGTATAGAGTCCCAACAATGCCACAATAAATTATTTAATGATAATATTTCACCCCAGAAGCAACAGTGTTGCTGATTCAGAAATGCGGAATGTTGAAACAATTTATAAGTTAGAGAATATGTCGATTTAGTTTCCTCCACACCACAAGTTGCTCTTTGCATAGTAAGCGGTCAGTTGGTAGGTATACTGTTCTTCCGTGTCTGTAGTGTGCCGTGTAGTGAGTTAAAATGAGTTAGCGAAGTGTGTAGTGAAAATGTGCGGAATGACAGCTGACTACAATGGCGTCGTGCCGTCTTCTAGTGTGACAGCCCCCACGTACTAGATATCTGCCCTGTCTAAGGGCAGGAGTATGCCCCAGCTCCCCACATCATTGAAAGGCAAGAGAAAAACTGACGCACAGAGTGACGCGTGCGAGCTATTCTCGATGATGGGGTGGTAACGCTTTCGAAGCATTTCTAGATATTCTGTCATCGCGAATGTGAGCTGCCACATTTGCTAACGGTACGGATGTAGCGTAGGACATCGCTGAGCGCAGTGGTGACAAGAACGCGGCGCGTTTTAGCCGCTCGCCCAAGAATATCGCGCCAACACAGCATTTCAGCGTCCCAGGCTTTGGGAGTGAGCTGACCACCCTTGCTAACAATGCGCATGCGGCGTAGGACATTGTTGAGCGCAGTGGTGACACGAATGAGGCGTGGTTTATGCGCCGGCTCGAGAATATCCTACCAACACGGCTTTAAGGCATCCCAGGATTCAGAAGTGAACCGACCACTGATGATAACAATGCGCATGCGGCGTACGGCCTACGCCCGGCCGCGGTGGTAAATTGGTAAGACGCCCGACTACTGTACCGGAGTTCCCGGATTCGATCCCGACAACCAGCGGCTTTCGCACAATAACGGCCGATCGCCCACGACAGCCGTTAGTGTTTTGTACAGTGTGCAAGTGCGTGCGTAGTGAACAGTTGCCTGGACGCAGAGCTATTGCGGAGGCCCGCCCGATGTGCCGAGTGCTCGGTGACCTGAGACATTTGCTGGCGGGCCTCAAGCAGACTACAGTATACTGTACCATTGTGTATATATTTATTTTATGTTTACCTACGCTTTTCTTTCTCCCTATCGCTCACCTCTTTGATTTCCTCTACCTTTTCCTCGCTATCCCTTTTTTTCCGCCGCCCCAGTTCAGGTGTTTCAGATATCAGATAGCAGATACCGCGGGGCTGGCAAACATCTTTTCTTTCCCTTTGTATATACAATAAATAACCACTACCAACAAAAGCAATGGACGTTTTCGGCGGAGGCAAAACGGAAAGGCGTCCGTGTTCTGTGCGATGTCAGTGAACGTTAAAGATCACAGGTTGTCGAAATTACTTTTTAGCCCTCAACTAAAGCGCTCCTTTCTCGTTTTCCACTTTCCCTCCCACCGTCCTCCCTACCCTTACAACCCGGTTCAGGCGATACCACCTAGCGGTGTTGGTCCAGGTGTCCACAGAGCAAGTATGAGAGATACTGCGCCTTTCCTTTCTTGTGAACCAATTCTTGGAACGATCGAAATCAACATGTGCCAGTGACGGTGCTTTTCCACGCCAACACCGAAATTCACTTCGGAAGGTATTTGGCACAGCTCCCCAAAGCAAACTTATCTCTAAATTAGTAAGTATTGGCGTCCGTACTTACCTTGTTAATTGGATCTCTGCTTACCTTAATTATAGCTAACGATACATGTTAATGGCTGCAAATCAAACAAGCTGCCAGTTACTTCATGTGTACCCCAAGGGAGCGTCATACGACCGCTGCTTTTCCTAATTGAAAAAAAAAATTTGGAGGACGCTTAAGCTTCGCCTTCAAGAGTGGAACGCAATAGCGTTATTGCACCTAGTCGAGAAAACTTACTAAACGTAAGGGTATTGGGGCATCCTCGCACCGGTACCCCCGCGGCCCGAAGGGGAGAAGCGGGTGAGCGAAGATAGTGGTCTAAAGAAAGGAAAGACGCTTGATTCTACAACCTGTGAGGGTGCACGGCGAAACGTCAGGGGCGAGTGGCGCGCCACGTGTCGGGGCAGCTCCGCACATTGCGAGGAGGGGTTCTTCTGTGTTTGCCGCAAGATGGCTCTGCATGTGCGCAGAGCGCAGAAGAAATGTAGCGGAAACTTGCTTCGCTACTCGTGTAACTGCGACTTCTGTAAGTAACATGCTCATAATTACCGATATACACTGCAGTATAACGTTCTACGGCAGGTTTCCAAGGCAACACCGCATTCACTAGAAGCACTTTTGTACCGCTTTCAAGCATCGAACTCGTGGCTGAGTTCGAGTTTTTTTTTCCTTCGTGATCAAAACGACAAATTCTTGAGGACGGTCATGCAAGTACGACTGTGTAAAATGCTTCCAGAATACGTTGTCTGTTCTGGTGAGAATATGAGTGGCGCTTTAAAAGGGTACATGCGCGCAGTTGTCTTGTCTTTCAGAATGTTGCATGCGCGTTTTTCAATGGAATACTTGAGCAAAGTGTGTAAGAAGAAGCTGTACAAAGATCTTCTGGATGGGATGATACCGTTGCCGATTTACCGTGCACCACACCGTGGAGGCCCCGGGCAGGATGTCTTAAAGCGTGTGAAAAAGATGCCAGTTAGGCCTTCAGTTAGAACGTTCTTCGTTAAGCTACATTCCAACACATTACCTGTTAAAACCTGGTTACATGAAAGAGGCTTATTCGTTCCCTGGACAACAGACTGTCTCCTTTGCAAAAAAACAGAGACAATCGAGCACGTCTTTCTGGATTGCTGGGACCCAGTCTTTCACTGGGATGTTCTCCAGAGAACACTAAAGAAAGACCTTCCGTTAGATCCGTATGGCATACGGTTCCTTCCAGTCGAGAGTGAGGGTATTCCTTTGGATTTAGTCATGGTCCTGAGCCTCCACAGCCTGTGGAAAACAAGGATGCAAGTGCAACATGCAGATGTCAACACGCGTTCTGTACGCGAGAACTTTATCGAGAGTGTGCTGCTCCTTAGAGAAACGGATCGGGTGCTTTCTGATCCACCTGACTGGATCAGTGTACTCGATGAACTGGCTGTCCTCAAAAAATTTTAAACCTTTCGTGACAGCCGAAGTCTGGTTGTTGCGAGTTTTACCATTATCGTGGATCTTTTTTGAATTGATGTGAACTCAAAACAGGCAATAAAGAAAAAAAAAACTCGTGGCTGAGTGGTAGCGTCTCCGTCTCACACTCCGGAGACCCTGGTTCGATTCCCACCCAGCCCATCTTGGATCTTGCTTTTTATTTATGAAGTGCATGTTTATTTCTGAAGTGCATGCCGGGATTTATCGCTCACTGGACGCCGACGACACCTTTTCTGCGACACGAGCTCCTTAACGCTACCGCGTTAAAAAAGGTGGTGGCAGTTTCTGGCCTTACGCGGCTGGGACGGTAGATCAACGCTGCCTGCGGCGGGGGATTGGTTGGTTGGTTCATAGGAAGGGAAAGGCGCAGTATTTGTCACACGCTCTGTGGACACCTGAACCGCGCCATAAGGGAAGGGCTGAAGGTGGGAGGGAAAGTGGATAGAGAGAAAGGGGAGCCGTAGTGGAGGGCTACGGAGTAATTTCGACCACCTGGGGATCTTTAACGTGCGCTGACATCGCACAGCACACGCACGCCACTTCGTTTCGCCTCCATCGCTACTTATTACTTCATTTCGCCTCCATCGAAACGCAGCCGCCGTGGTCGGGTTAGAACCCGGGAACTCCGGCACAGTAGTCGGGCGTCGTACCACTGCACCACCCCGGCGGGGCCGGGGGGTAGCCAGCCACCGAGCCAGCCACCGAATTTTGTCTGTTGTAGGCCGTCATTGCACCTGCCCCTGCTACGGCGGTGGAAGATGGCGTCTTTCTCTCCCTCTTCTTTTTTCGCTCTTCTCTATGTTCTATTCTGTCCGCACGAGGCAGCGGAGGTGGCTCAGCTACAGAGCCAGTAGCAGGCCCGTGCATTTTCTTTTCCTTCTTCCTACAGCCACAACAACTTTTCCTAATTTATATTAATGATCTGCCGGTTTCCATTTCCGAGAATGTCTCCCTGAAGCTTTTTGCTGACGATTGCATACGTTTTTAGATCGTAAAGGCACAGAATGATCCCTACATTTTGCAAAATTCACTCTTAGCAGTTCATGAATGGTGTGTTAAGTGGGATATGCAATTGAACCAAAAAAACTGTCCTTTCGCTCATCACGCGTAGAAAAAAACATTTTAGTTCCTTGTTTTACAGCCAGCTAAACTACCCTTCAGGAAGTTGCACATTATAAATACTTAGGAGTTACACTAACACATGATTTAACATGGAATGCCCATATACATGACATAGGTTCCTCGGCATTTTCCAATGTGCGCTACTTAAGGCAGAAGCTTAAAGATGCGCCAAGTAAGCTAAAGCTAAAATTTCTTGCATACTCAAGATTTATTAAGTCTAAATTAGAGTACGCTTCGATTTTATGGGATTATTTATAAACAAAGACGTATACCGAATAGAGATGGTGCAAAGAAAAGCTATCAGGTTTATTTATTAAATACAGGAGATTAGAGTCACCCTCGACACTAATAAAAGCCAACCCTATCCCATTACTTTAACTACGCAGAAAAATATCCCATTTATTGTTTATGCATAGCCTTTTGACAGATAAATGAAACATATCCTGACCTACAATTCTCAAAGAGCTGTCACGCCGAACACATCAATCACGAAACCAATTGCTCGAACCCATTTTTGCAAGGACTGATACTTTCACATACAGTTTTTTTCTGCGGACCGTTGCCGATTGGAACTGGCTTCCTGAGGCCATTTTCCCTCCCAATTTTAGTAAAGCTCTAGAGGAGCATTTTCATGGGAAAACAGGTGCTGTATTCTGCTGTTTTTGGTTACTGTCTGCAACCGCCTGAACTTCCTATTTATTGTATCTTTTCTTTATCTTTAAAGCATTGAATGTCTTGTATTGCTCCTCTTGCGCGGGACAAAAAATTGGCCTGTAGTATTTTCAAAAAATAATTTAATTAATATTACTATTATGCGTCGTACGACCACGTTGAGCGCAGTGGTGACACGAAAGTGGCGTGTTTTAGCCGCCCGCAAGAGAATATTGCCACAGTTACGTCACATAAACTAGAAACAAGAAAACATTACGAGGGACTTTAGCGACATAAGTAGTGAAAGGCGAAATCCTGAGTGCCGCATCCTGCTACGCAAGTTACAAAAACTAGTAATGAATAAACAAATTAATTAAGCACTCAATGAACAGGTAAATAATTGCCTAAATATTTATGATGTAATTTGTCATAAGTAATAATTTAGCCTTATTTAGTACTTGGTCATTGATTGACATATGGCCATATAAGGCACGCATTTGCGCATACTGTTGTGGTGCGCTCTGATTGGTCGAAACCTTTATGATGTCATCGCGCCACGGCAATCAAAGTAGTTGCAAAAGCAGGACACATTTTGTCCACGACAGCATGTGCCGTAAAGTCTATATCCTTAAAATGCAACGCGGGTATGGGCCAAGCACTTGTAATCATGCGACACAGACGCCTCCATTCGCCGCACAAAGACGCTGATTGTACGACAGGCAGCTGCTCGACAAGAGGTCTTATAGTCTGATTGAGCCAGCCATCAAAGGAAGTACTTTGAAATTTACCGGTGGGAACTGTGTTTAGAAAACGTTTTATTAGAGATTAGACATTCGCATGAGCGGAGACGAATGACCAAAGGAGAAAATGTACATGATTAAGAACAAAAGAAAGTGCACATGACATACATCATCATGAAAAATACATCACAAATCAGTATTTATAAATAAGATTTGGCTGTTCATTGATAATATATACAATTTTGAATGGCAATGTATATGAAGGTATAGACAGAGTAGAAAAATTTACCAATTAAAAGTAGATATAAACATATGCAGCCACGGCCGGTCTCGAGGGAGAGAGCGCTTCTCTTCTCTTACGGCCTCTCCAATGGGGTCTGCTTCTTCCGCCCTCCGCGCCTCGGGGGGGTCGCCACCGCCCCACTGCTGCTCCTCCGCTACAGCCGTTCACGCGCAAGGGAAACGCGCGCTCGCTTTTAGCTTCGCCCGCGTCAGTTGCACCCGGCAGGTCCTGACATTTCGCCCCTTATGGTTTATACAAAATCCGTAATCAACATCAAATATTTATCGTGTACGAGGAATAAAATACAGTCCACAATCCGCTCACGCGCGCGCTCCTTCGTCAGTGCGGCCTTGCACGGTCGAATGAAGCTTCGGGAACACTTCAACATTTTTTACCCCTAAGTTTTGTACAAAACTAAATTTACTATGCTATGCAATGTGGCTTTGGATGTTTTAAGCAGGTGTAGCGCGACCTGACGTGAGTGCATGGTGAACTGTTGGGTGGAGATTCTGTCAACCGCTACCGTTTTCATTTAGATCAGAAGAGGCACTGGCAAAAATTCATGGCGCGTCTCAGATTCAGAGTAAAGAACAAAAATTTACTCATATCGTAAAAATTTCACTGGTCGAGTGGAGTGGGCTGTTCTAGCTTCGTTCAAAACATATCAGTCAGTTGAAAGACCGAAGATGCATATGTTGTCTCGCGACTACTTTTCATCAAGGAAATCGGCATAAAAAGTTAAGCAGAATCGAAAAGAGCGGCAAACAATAAAAAAAAATTGTCCTTCAAAGTTACACATTGCACTATATATGTTCATCTATTAATCAAAATGCGACCTGCGTCTAGAAAATTCAGTGTCAAATTCTTCCTGCACGGCTCGTGCACATAAGGAGTTGGCCTCTGGGTCTTCTCTGTCACTTTCCTGGTATAATTAATTGAGAAGAAGAATTCTGAGAATTGTTTCAAATATCAAAGAAGCGGACCTAATAACATACCTGTTGTCAATTCCTTTCGGGTAACTCAGTGTTGAATTCTGGAATGCTGACTGAATCAGGATCTTAAGTACCTCGAGAACATTTGTGTGTATAGTAGGTTGACGGTCGCCGGAGAAGGGGTAGGCAGCGAACGCGATGGTTAGATGGCATCCTCGAGGCACTGCAGATGAAGTTATGTGATGTTAGGAAGATAGTGAGAGACCGGAAAGCGTGGCGTGAAATGGTCCATAGGGTCACGAAGAGTCGGACACGACTGAACGACTGAACTGAACTGAGGTGCACGGCAGCTTTTCTAAAAAAAAAATCTTGTCTAATAGGGCAACAAGCTTAGGTTTCGGATAACGCAGTCCACTAGAATATTGTCCTCGTAGAAGAGCGTACTACATGGGGCTGCTTCTTTCGCTAGTTTCAAGGAGAATAGCGCAAGCGTCACACCCGAAGTTGATTAACTAAACGATATATCCAGCGACGTAAGGTGAACCGGAATATGTGACAGTGGGAAATGGGATGTATAGGAGATGCCATCACTTCCTTCAGTGCATTGATTTTGCTCTCAAATGAAACGCCTGTCTTGACAATGTAGTCATGTGCCGCTAGCTGTTACGGCCCTCGCATATAGTATATGTCATTCCCTTCCGCACAGTAACCTTACTTTCCCGAAGAGAGCCTCAATGGGTCGCTATATAGGACTTGAAATGAGTCTTCAGTGAGAGTGTCCTTTAACGCTTTAAAGTTTCTTGCATACTTTTGATATAGCAGGTGAACTCATTTGTAAGTCATTGCATCGAGTATCACCTTCATCATTTATTGGCCTCTTTTTACCACTTCGAGCACAAGTGGTGTCATGAATATCGAACCATTTTTAGTGCTTTCATAACAAGCTTAATATCATGTAAAATTTCAATTAAACAATATTTATTTACAAAATTAAAATAATGTGTATAATACCACACATTGGCTAATATATGAATATTAAATAACATTTAAAACTCAACCCTACAACGTTTATTTTGACTGTTATACTAATCTTTTATATCATGCAAGCATTTTGCAATTTACATTACATTTTTATGAAATTATTTTCATCTTCGGTGTTACATGAATGGTTTCGCATCTAGCGCTCAAGACGGTTTTGCTGTAGCAGACGAGTTGCTGCTATGTTAGCCTTGAAGAAGCTTCGATGTGATCACTTCTCATTCAGTTTTGTTTTTCCTATTCTTGTACAGGCTTGGGAAAAATTAGGACTAAAATGGACAAAAGTAGCTACCATGCCGAAATGTATGCCATGCTTGTCGAACGTTTGCTGAACGACAGTGTTTTTTATATTTGTTAACGTGTGTAGTACGTTGACGACATGCCGCTGCATCATCTACGTTCTGTGTTCTTTAATTTCGGAGCTGCACTAACCACGAAACTCGCGAGCGACAGCGCGAAACCAGGCAAAAGCCACCCGCCGCCGCTGAAGCAGACGCGGAGCGAACAGTGAGCAGGTCGCGCCCCTTGCGGTGGCGGAGAGCGCAACTCAAGGAGAAACATTCTCATTGTTCCCGCGGCGATTAAGAAGGCCATAAGAAGGAGCTCTCCCACGAGACCGGCCGTGATACAGCAATCGCATGCAAAGTATTCACTGCACATGTGTGTTGTGACATATACAGCTCTGAGTTGACATAGATATTTGCACTGTATTACAAGTACCAATGTTGGTTCGAAACCTCTTAAGGGACTTCCATCCAACATGTGTGGCTGCGGCAACTTCACCTTGAACATGTGTATCACACTGCTTATGACATTAATTTGCATTATAGTACAGATACCAAGGTGGGTTAAAAACCTTCCAAGGCATGTCATAAAGAGATATTATTGGGTACATACATTAATACAAAAACACACATTACTGACAAAACGAAGCTCTATAGAAAACACTATGGGATATTTATGCATAATAAACTAAATCTAACATCATTCCCCCGAGAGTTGAAAACAGTGTAAACGAGGAGGGTTCTAATAAAGGACGACAGGCATCTCAAGTCTGCTACCTCGTACAACACAGAAGCGCGTGTGCCAGCGCCGCAGAAACCGCGTCTCGCCATCAGTTTTTAACTCTCCAGACAGATACTTCCAGAAGACGAGGCGCAGCCTCTGCAAGGTTGGGTACATTTCTCGGGCAGGAGTTCGGCGCGCCTCAGCGAGGCACCTGAGACGCCACACCACAAACAGAACCACACTGAACTCAAGGTGTTCAAAAGGGGTGCGCCGGCGTCTGACGCCGGGGTTCATGCGGACGTTAAACATCCTATATGCGAGCCGCCACATTGTTCTCGCAACTACACATTCGAAAAAAACATGCGTGAGGCTCTCGGGAGCACCGCAGTTGGCACACTGGTCATTGGGTACAACACCCCCTCTGGCAAGGTGCTGTGTCATGGGGAGGACGCCCCAGATCCTAAGCCAGTCAAAATCTCGCACTTCATTTGGCAGCCCACAAGCTGCCCGCGCTCGCCATTTGCATACATCGGTCTCTCGTTGCTTTTCCGCTGAAAGCCTGGGAACGGCTACTATTTCACTGATGCGTATAGCTGGCAGTTCGCCTACATTACCATCTGACAGGTTTGCATCTAGAGTCGACTTTATCTCGGCAACCTCACGGTAAAAAGGCGGAGGTCTGTCCGCTTGCGGACCGATGTATTGGTCGGGGGTGAGCACACGACGCGCCGTGCTCATCCAGTACAGGATGAGCGAGGGACCAGGGTAAGACTCGTCAGCACATAGTCTATCTACTAGCCTTAGCGCGAGTACTCGAGCCACTGTCGGGATGCATGGAAGGCCAAGGCCTCTTCTCTTCGTAAGGTGTAGGATGTGACGGGCGACTAGAGCTGTCCTGCCATCCCAAACGAAAGTCCCTATAAGGGACGTGAGTCTGTTCACCACCCGGCGCGGGACTGTCGCGATACGCGCCACATAAAAGGTGAAAGGGCATGCTCGTGTCTTGGCGACACGAACTTTAGCATCGAGCGCGAGGTTCAAGCGCGCTGCGTCAGAAAGGGTGTGCGTGGCTCGCGAGAGAACTATGTCCCATGTCCGGGGGGAGACACCGCTTTGCTCAAACAGCACGCCAAGTACACGCACTGCGTCCACAAACGGTACGGCGGCGGCTAAAGGGCCCCTCACCTAACCGAATCGGAGAGCGTTATTGTTCTTTGGGTTGAGCTGCGCTCCTGATACAGCTGCGTATTCTGAAAAGATGTTCAAAAAACAATGAAGCTGTCATTGTCACGCACGAAGAGCGAAATGGCGTCCACGTATGCAGATACAACCACAGTCTCCTGTCCTATTGATGGAAAACCCCGAATACGCCTGTCCGCGGCGACCCTATGCAGCAGCTGGTCGAGCGAAAGTATGAAGAGTGCCGGCGAGAGCGGGCACCCCTGACGCACTCCCCGCGTAATCGGAAAGCTGCCGGCAATTTGGCCATTCAGTACTAGTTCTCTGCTAAGATCTGTGTAAAGGCCGCTTAGGAGCTGAACGAATTCGTCAGCAAAACCAAATGAGCGGAACACAGCGAAGAAGTAACCATATTCTGCGCAGTCGAAGGCTTTTGCCTGGTCCAAGGAAACAAAAGCTCCAGTGATCCGTTTGGCACAGGCGTATTCGAAGGCGTCTCTCGTCAGTGTCAGCAAAGCGAACACCGATCGTCCAGGTACCGAACAGGACTGGTATGGGCTAACCAAGTCGTGAAGGTAGATTCGCACCCTACGGACTAGCAATGTGGCTGCGAGTTTATAGTAGGTGTTAAGGAGGATAACCGGTTGCCACGATGAGGGACTCGACGGCGTCATGCCCTCCTTCGGTATTAGAAGGGTGGCTTAGTGCCGCTCTCAAGGAAACAGTTTACGAGCTTAAGTAAAGGAGGACCGAGGATGTCAAAAAAGTAGAATAAAAACCGGTTACAAGTCCGTCAGGACCGGGTGCGGTCGACTGGTTCATCACGCCTAAGGCACAACGCACCTCCTCCAAAGTTGCCGGCTCCTTAAGTGCCGAACGTGCGTCTTCTGGAAGTTGAGGGATGGATGGATGGAAACAACTTTATTAAAAAAAAAGTCTTCCAGGGTGGTCGCCTACTAGTCCAGGAGTCCACGGGCTTTTGCTTCACATAGAGCCCGATCTACCAGCCATTTCTGACCGGCGGGTTGACCTGTCCGCAAAGCAGCCTCCCAGGAAGAAAAGGTGGGATGTTGGATGGGGGGCACTGCCTGGGGCGAAGAATATTCCCACTGGTATTGGAAAAGTGAGGATTTGGGCTCGCCACAGGTGTCGCAGTGAGGGGGCAAGCCAGGGTGAAGGCGTGAGAGACGGTAGATGGAAATGAAACAATCCGTCTGCAATTGTCGCCATGTAGCACTGGATAAGGGCGACAAGGTGCTGTGGGGTGGTGGCAGTGTCATGCGCTTGTGTTTGTAGAATGTGGCGATTTGGTGGTATGCAGAAAGGACCGATGCGGCCTTCTGCGCGGAGATGGGTGCCTGATCATCCGGGGCTCGGGTAGAGAGTTCTCGAGCCAGCGCATGAACGCGCTCATTACCGGGGATCGAGGCATGCTCTGGGATCCACGCTAGATTAACCGTTCGGTCGAGAGAGGTGGCGGTGGTAAGAATATGATGCGCGGCCGGTGTCGCCACGCCGTTTAGGTAGTGGCGGTATGCCGCCTGAGAATCTGTACAAATTTCGGTAATGTCTTTGTCAATGGCTGAATGGGCAAGCGCGAGTGCAATGGCGGCTCCTTCCGCTTCTCCAGGCGAATTAGATCGGATAGTGGCGGCAGCCCCCACTTTGCCATCTTCGTAGACAGCGACTGCAGTGAAAAATCCTACTTTAGAATTCCCTGCCGCGTCGACATAAAGGATATCAGAGCGGTTTCGGTATCTTTTGGTGTAATAGCTGGCTCTAACTTTCCGCCTTCCCTGATAAAGGCTAGCGCCCATGTTGCGTAGTAGGGGCTTCTGGTATATGTGATCTTGCGTGCCCGGAGAGATCATGAAAGGTGTAGCGCTTGCTGGGGTGGCGATGGGTGGATTGAGACGGAGTTTTCGCAGTAGGCATTGTCCTGTTTCCGTGCGACTCAGGCGGACTAATAGGTTGGTGCGTTGAGCTTCTATTAATTCATTCACGGTATTGTGAGTACCAGTGGCCAGTAGACGTTCTGTGCTAACCGTCCGTAGAAGAAGTAGGGCGGAGGTTACGGCCATGCGTATTAGGATGTCCGCCTGCTCTGTTTGGCGCTGAGTGAGTACATGATATGGGAGGTGGTATGTGATTCGGCTAATGATTATTGCATTAGTCATATTGAGCGTTTCGCGAGGGAGAAGACCACAGGAGGAGCCGACAGCTCCTTGATAATGTTCCTACTGGTCGAGGTCTTGCGACGAAAAGAGGGCCGCGAAATGCTCGGTAAACGAATTGCGGATGTCCGCGGATTCCGAAGACGTCGTACCGTCCGCAAACGTGACGCTCTCTACGCGCGTTCGCCTGTTACTGCGCTGGCCAGCGGCTCAAGCGTGTTCGAAGTCCGCAGCTTCCTCAAGCGGCATGTTTGATGGTCCCGCTGAGAGTTATGCGCGAGAACTGTCTCACGAACGTCTCGAGATTTTCGCGCATCGCGAACGTAAGCGTTTCGCCGCCCCGTACGATGCGCATACGGCGCAGAACGTCATTCAGCATGGTCTTAATTCGGACACGCCGCGCCTTCCCCGCACACACAAGAGCATCGCGCCAGCTAGTTTTCAGCGCGTCCCATGTAACAGGTGTTATGTCACTAACTGCGGCCACAGACAAGCACAACTCTCGGCGTATATCAGTGAAGCACTGTTCATCGCGTAGTACCGCTGCATCCATGGGCCACATCAAGGGGCTGTTTGCACAGCCGCGAGCAGCTCGCAGATTAACCGTGACCGGGAAGGGATCGCTTAGTTTAAGGCCTGGTGGGAAAGCCAATACCTCGTACTGTAGCAAGTCAGGTGCCATGGCGGAGGGGATGTAAACTCGATATATTCGGCTCGCGTTCTGGCCCCAGACTCGTGCTGCCTCGAAATAGACTCTCTGAACAGTCACCGACGCGTCCTTTAAGCATAATGATCGCACTAGTTTTCCAAGTTCTTTGGCGTGGTAATTGGAGGCGCCCTGACCAGGCCCCATGGATGTCGCGCACTGTGTCTAAAACACCATTGAAATCCCCGAGCAGAAAGTGGGGCACGTCGTCGAGAAAGTGTGTCATGGTGGATCGAAAGACCTCGTTTGTCAGACTACACGTGACTGGCGCGTACACGCTGAAAAAAGTCTTGCGGCCATCCAGAAAAATGTCAACGACAATCACTCGCCCAATGGCAGCAACAATCACGCCACAACACCGTGAGTCCGTTAACTAAAAAAAGGCCTCAACACTAAAACGAGAACGAAATGAAATGACATCGGCGGGGGTGCGGAAGTTGCACTCTTACAAAAACAAAACATCTCCTCGATGGGAACGCGCCAGATAAAGCACCTTCTTTCGCTTGTCAGGGTGACGAAAGCCTTGCGCGTAAAAAGGAAGCAAAACAAAAGTATTGGCAGATGCTTAGCTTGATCAAGCCCGGTAGATCGCGAAAGCAATACCCTTGGCTACGCCCAGGTTCAGCTAGTGTTCGGCAGGTGGTGGGGCCTATGGATACGCTTGTTATGGTTAGACTGTAGTGGTTATACAACCATTTACCCTGGATACGATATGGCGTTACTTCTTTGGCGCGTCTCTTCCTTTGCTATTCATTTTCCTTAATCCGAGACGGACGTTCCTTCTCAAGCCGCTCCTCTCCTTGTTTCTGAGTTTCCTGGGCACGTCGCAGACGTTTCGTCAAGTTCCAACGTTCATCACTGCTGAGAGTACACCTGGCTTCTGCGTCACTGTCTATGGCATTGAGTGAATCAGTAACATCCGTCACATCTTCCACTGTTTCCACTGAAGAGGCTGCACGCTCACGCAAAGCTGCATACTGAGCACGCCTCTTAGAAAGTCTTCTCTGACGTTGTTCCTCCGTCTCTGTACCTCGCTGCTGTCTCTTACGCTCATTGCGACGAGCTTCCCTAGCGGTAGGTGGTATCGTCGAAGGAGATGTTAAACCGCCGGCGGAGGCACCGCGACTACTCGAAGTCGGCCCGATATGGTCGCCCAGCTCTTCGCCACGACGTCACAACACCTGTTGCGCTCCTGGTGGGCAGCGCGGGAGTTAGGCCTCCGGTGGTGGTACCGCCATTACTCGCAGACGGCGCGAGATGGTCGCCCAGCTCTTCGGCGTGACGTCACACAGAGGTGACGCAAAAGGTAAATCGTGGCACCTCCATGGTACGGCAAAGGCTTCAAAGTGCAAGTAGTATTGCTTTCGCAATAAAAGCGCCATCATAAAAAGGAGGAGGAGCAAAGACTACTTTACATATCACAGAAACAAATAAACGGAGGAGAACATAACAGACTCACGGAAAAGTTCGTCGGGCAAAGTCTGTAAGCGTCCGCTAATCAGCATTAGGGAGCCGCTCGGGGAGTTGAGTTGATTCCTGCGGGCCCGGGCCTCGACATAGTCCGTGCGGCGTGCACGTCTGTGCAAACAAAACTACAATCAAACACAGGCACACACACACACACACGGCACGGAACGAACGCAGTTCACACTCCGCAGGCCGCAGCGACGCAGCCGAGGCGACTATTAGCCGGCAACGAGAAGCGGTGGCCGCTGGGCGGCGCCGACTGAGCCGCGTTTAAGCCACCGCCAGACATGCGAAGAGAAGGAGGAGGGTGCAGCCGCAGCGGCCGTTGAACCTGAGAGGCAGCGGCATGGTGGTTACAACTCGGCATCCGAGAAGTCCATCTCGGAGCCGTCTAGTGCCTTCCGCACATGCAGCGCTGATGCGTTCAAAGAAGATCCACAGCTCTCTGTGCCGGAAAGGTGACGCTTGCCATCATCCGCCAAAGGCGCTTTCATAGCACGGCCCGCACCCTGGCGTTGCGGGCTCGCGGAGCCAGAGCGTAGTGCCACCGTAACGCCAGACAGGGTGACTTCCTTACTTGGGAGGACGGGGGCAGAAGCGGCCGAGTGCAGGAGGCGCACCGCGTTCAGCAGAGCCTCCAGATTTGCCGACTTCACATGTGGAGCGGGCGTCGTCTTCAGCTTGTCGCCGTGTGTGTGCTGGCCCGCCACAGGTTGCGACTCCGATGCTCGGCACTCAGAGCCGGGTGCGTCTGAGCAAGTCTCGGAGTTGCTCTGAGAGGTTGTCACCTCCATTAGAAGCTCGCTATCGGGGAAGGCTCCGTGGTTGCCCCGTAAGGGAGGGCCTCAGACGTGGTCGTCAAGGCCTCGTCGTCGTCCTTCACTGCATCCCTGCTGGGCTCCTGGGTGTCGCCGGACAGCTCCAGGTTCGCGGCCTTTTCGGGTTGTACGCCAGTCCGGGGACGACTTGGCAGCCACTGCATAAGAGCGCGGTAGAACACAATCCACCGTTGGATGTTCGCCGCCACAGCGCTTGCACGCGGAGCGGCAACTCGCACTATCATGGCCGTAAGCGCTGCAACGACCGCAGAGCACCGCCGAACAAGCAGCGCCAATGTGGCCCTCAGTGCCGCACCTGAAACACACGCGTTTCATTCCCCGATACTCACGCGGGTCCCAGTCACCATCAGAAAGTTGAGGAGTGACCGCGTCATTTCCAACTTGACCAGTCGCGTTCCAATCCGGACGTGGCTCCTAGACTGGAACGCTACTTCTGAGACGGATCGGACTTTTCCGTACGGGAAAAGCGCCGCAGCTAGAGTCTCGTCGCTGACGCATGGGGGAAGACGGTAAACCGCGGTCACATAAACCACCGGAGCTCCTATCGGCTTCAGCGGCACTTCTTTTCCGGCAAGACGCAGGACGCCTCTCGCCACCATTTTGGTCGCTTGCGCCATGGAGGACACGGCGGCCAGGAAACGAAGACCTCCAAGTTGCTGCAGGTACTGCAGCCCCCTAATCCGACAACCTCCTCGATAGTGTCGATGAGGCTGTCCGCCGGAACAGGTTCCGGCACCGTGCATGTGGAGCACCGCGCCTTGGACGGGCGCAGTGCAGGGGTTGATCGTTCCATGACTGTATCCAGAGCTCGGGCAGCCGCGATAGGAACGCGGCTGTCCTTCTGGGTGTCACGTTGCGTTGGTTATCCCGCCGCTGCAG
>JAJIZL010028634.1:147754-199228 GCA_023969395.1 Amblyomma maculatum
CTGCAGCGGCGGGATAACCAACGCAACGTGACACCCAGAAGGACAGCTATCCCAACGTAAGCGGCTGCATCGTCATGCCAGACACTCGCGGCGCGAACGAAGAGCGCGCGAACGGCACTCCGATAATGATGTTCAACCCGCTTGCCGTGGAACTGCCGACAAAGCTCGATTTCCGCAAGCCCGAAGATTGGACACGGTGGCACCGCAGGTGGGAACGCTACCGCCTCATCTCCGGTCTGACAGGACAGGACGAGACGACGCAAATCAACACATTCCTCTACGCCATGGGCGAAGAAGCGTAGGACGTGCTCGCTGCTTTGGAACTGTCAAACGAACAGATGGCATTATACTCCGCTGTGGTGAGTGCTTTTGAAAAGCCTTTCCTACATCGAAAGTATGTCATCTATGAGAGAGCGCGATTAACCTCTCGGAAACGAGAACAGCATGAAAACGTCGATGCATTTGCGACTCAACTGTTTAAGATGACCGAAAAATGCGATTGCGGAACTCTCCAAGATGAACTGATTCGGGACAGGCTCGTGGTCGGCTTACGAGACATAAAACGCAGTGAGAGCCTGCAGCTTGAGGCAGAACTCACTCTCAAAAAGAAATCACAGCTGCCAGCAATTCAGAGAGCATAAAACTTCAACACAAGGAAATTCGCTCCATCGGACCGCCAGCTCTCGACATGGGAGAAGTTCGAGGCCGGAAAAACGTCAAAACTCGCCGGAAGGAAGCGAAGCTGCCTTTCAAGTCGCGCCCTCAACGTACACACAAGGTGAGAGACGAACGCTGCAATTGGTGTGCTGGTGTGCGTGACCACACGAAGACACAGCGTCCCGCGATAGACAAAACGTGCAACCAGTGTGGGAAAAAAGGCCACTATGGCCGCGTCTGCATGTCGAAGGCGAAGGACGAGACCTCGAGTATCCGACAACGACCACAAGATCTCGTAGAGCTATATTTAGGCGAAATCAAAATGGGAGTGAACACGCCGTGGAGGATTACTGCTACCAAAAACAACTTGCCTTTTACCCTCAAGGTCGACACCGGCGTAGATGTGACTGCAATCGTACACGACCAGTACGACAGAACCGTCATGTGACCCATCAAGTCAATGCAACAACTCTTGATAGACCCAGGCCAGACAGCGTTAACCACTGTTGGCTACAACAATGTAACAGTCACCTGGCGCAGCACTGAAGTCCAAGAAGCAGTCTTCATCATCAAAGGATCAAAAGAACCGTTGTTCAATCGACCAGGTATAGAATCACTTGGGATTCTACAGCACCCCCTTGAGCTAGACGAAACCCTCGCTCAATTACTGATGTCCCCAACGTCTTGGCATTATACCCAGAGCTAACGTCTGGGCTTGTAGTCATGAAGACTGAGTACCGCATCAAAGTCAAAAAGGATGCTGAGCCATACGCAGTCAGTTATCCTAGGCGCGTGCCTCTTCCACTGCTTCCACTTGTGAAGAAAGAACTAGAAAGGATGGAAGACTTGGGAGTCATCCAGAAGATTGAGCGAGCAACGCAGTGGTGTTTTCCAATGGTTGTCGCACGAAAAAATAACAATGCGTTGCGCATCTGCGTTGACTATGGTCAACTCAACCTACAAATAATACGCGAACATGCGCTGATGCCTATGGTGGACGAGTGTCTTGCAAAATCAGCAGGTGCAGAAGTCTTCAGCTGCCTAGATGCACGAGCAGGGTACTGGTAGGTGCCACTGTCCAAGGACGCTCGTGAATACATAACCTTCATCACACCAGTTGGCAGGTTCCAGTCCCTGAGGCTTCCCTTCGGAATCTCCACAGCGCCAGAGTTCTACCAATGAGAAATGTTCCATGTGCTCGAAGGACTAGATGGTTTGAGTTGTCTGCAAGATGACATCATTTTCTCAAGGAAGACAACTGAGATACACGACAGCAACCTACTGCTAGTGCTGAGGAAGCTGAAGATGCAGGTGTTACCTTCAACATCGAGAAGTGCTCCTTTCGACAAACACAAGTAACATTCTTAGGACACGTCGTAAACTCAACAGGAGTCAGCGCCGACCTGGAAAAGGTCAGGGCCATAGTCCAACTCGACCCACCATGTGATGAGTCAGAAGTCAGGTCTTTGTTGGGCTCAGCATACCACCTAGCGAAATTTCTTCCAGAGCTAGCAGACTTTACGAAGCCTCTCAGAGACTTGCTCCACCAAGACCCGACTGGCACTGGGGCCCAGCTCAGCAGCAGATTTTTGACTAACTCAAGCAAGCTTTAAGCAGGGCGCTCGATTCCCACTCACTACGATGATCAGTCGCCTCACACAGTGTCTGTGGAAGCTTCCTCATACGGTCTTAGGGCTGTACTTCTACAGCAGTCGCACGAACAGCTCCTACCTGTGGCATATACTTCACGCTCCCTTACGGATACAGAACAAAGATATTGCCAAATCGAAAAGGAGGCATTGGCAATCACATGGGCTTGCGAACATTTCCGCAAATACCTGCTGGGATCAACCTTTCAAGTGGAAACCGACTACAAGCCGTTAATACCGCTGCTGACAACTAAACGACTTGAGGAGCTGAGTCCTCGCACTCAACGTTTCAGGAAGCGCCTTTTGGAGTACCACAACACTATGTCCCACACTCCCGGCAAAAAGCTGTACACAGCTGACCTGTCCCGGAAGCCATCTGGGAAACCAGCAGACAAAGAAAGAACTCTCGAGAGTGCAGTGCGCGAGTTTGAAGAATTAGCACTTGAACCGCTCCCTGCTTCAAACCACACAATAGACAGAATCAGGGCAAGCATGCAGTCAGACGAAAAACTCTCCAGGGTGGCTACCTTCTGCACTACATCATGGCCAACTGTGCATGGGCTGTCACCTGACCTGAAAAGGCACGTCGAGGTGGCTAGTGAGATTCCGCTCGTTGATGGTCTGCTATTCAAAGGCGAAAGAATAATCATCCCGCCAGCTTCTGTAAAACCCCCCTGCAGGCCACTTGAGCACAACGAGGTGCCGAGCGAGGGCAAGAGAATGCATATGGTGACCAGGCATAGGCAAGCACATTGAAGACTACGTGGAAAAGTGTCCAACTTGCAGAGAGCAGAGAAAGCCAGAAACAGAACCCATGCTTCTAAACCCATTGCCAGCACACCCTTGGGACACAGTCGGCATGGATCTCTTCACGCTGGAGGGGAAAGAGTATGTTGTAGTAGTAGACTACTACTCCCGATATTTCTAGCTAGAACAGCTGCCGAGGACAGCTACAAAAACATAGCCCTAGTCATGGAGCCAATGTTTGCATGGTACGGTGTTCCACGGACAATACGCACAGACAACGGGCCGCAGTTCACTTCCACAGAGTTTAAAGAACTAGTGCATAACAGGGAAACCTCACATACAACCTCAAGCCCTTACTACCCGCAGAGTAACGGTATGGCTGAGAGGGCTGGGCAGACAGCAAAGCAGCTTTTGAGAAAGTCTTCCAACATACAGGATGCGCTGCTTGCCTACAGGGCCACACCCAGCGTGGAAGGGTTTTCACCAGGAGGACTCTTAATGGGTTGTCGGCTGAACACCACAGGACCAACCACCTCGAAGCTGCTAGCCCCGCAGTGGGGCCACAGCCAAATCAGACAGAATAATGAAGCCTACAGAGCTCGTGCAAAATGATCATACGACACCCGGCACAAAGTACGGAGCCGAGAGCGCTTACCACCAGTTACAGCGGTGCGCATCCTCGCTGGAGGTGCATCGCATGGCGTGGTAACACAGCCAACATCAGAACGAAGGTCCTACGTTGTACAAACCGACAGAGAACAAGCAAGACGTACAGCAAGACACCTGCAACCGCTGCAGGACACGAGCACCACAAGAAGTGGACGTGTTTTTAAGCGACCAGAATGCCTGGACCTGTGAGATCAAACCTTTCAAGATAGGGGGGTGTTGTGGGCGCCATCGACGACAGCGCCCCAAGCGGGAAGCTAACCAAGCGGACTGCCGGGAAACCCCGGCAAGGGCGACCGCGCAAGCAGAGCGAAAACGGGCGCCATTACTTGATGCATAAATAAACAATTTTGCTTGTTATACTGACTATGTCTACCATAGAGCGCAGAAACACTTCGGTGCGCAGCAGCCTTTTTGAGAAGGTACCTAATATGACGTCAAGCCTATGCTGAATAAGCCGTCGCACCGCTTATTATCGCTTGAATCTAGCTCTGCATCAGCATTACGGTATGGGTTAGAACCCGTAATAAATTAAAAGGTGCTTTCGAGATATTGCTTACGTTCGTCAACTTTGTTGTGTGGCAGCTAAGTCAGCGATGCCTAACAATGTTTCCTTTCTTACGGCGCGCGTTGTTGTTTTTTCGACAAGTTTCTTCTCTCTTAACGAAAGTCAACTACTGCCATTGTAAAACTACCATGTACATATGTAATGGTTGTCTACTTTATTTTACCTGTTGTGAACTGTCTGGCCGTCACTACTCTTTATATGCCGAAGTAAAGTTGCGTTATGTCGCTGAATTGAAGGCGTTGCCTTCGTGGTTGCATTTCTAAAACCTTGATCAGTCTGTGAGTTCTGTATGCCCTGTTTTTTTCCATATAATCCAAGACGTTCGAAAGAAACCGTTGTGTGTACTTTAGTGTCTCGTCGTTCCTTCCCTTTTGTTCTCGCCGTTTATGAGCTGTTTCTTCGCGTAATTCTTCAAGCAACAGTAGTTGATAAATATACAACCAGCAACGTCCTCAAATGTCAGAAATCATCCCCTAGTAAACTCAAATCTTTGTTCAATGTTTTGTTGTAGTCGAATCGGGTTATCATAGTATATCAGCAATGCTTTGAGTGAATTTAAGATTATAAATAACACATGCTACCTGGAATTAACGTTCTATTTATTTATTTATTCAAATACCTCACGGGCTCCGATTGGAGTATTATGTGAGGGGGGTTACATTAATGGGGTGCGAAACAGAAGCATGTAGAAGATGGTTATTTTAACATCGTTATTTTCAAAACGTTAACATTATACAATGTATGTTCGTTTCCCGACATGCAACTATATATGTAAAAATGGAACATCTGCCACTAATAGAAGACCTGAAAGTAAGTCGTAGATGTGCCTAGTTTTACCTGTTATATCCCATATGTCTCAAGCTAATCACACTGTCTTTTTGAAAGCAAAAACGACAATACTATTTGCATGAGAAGACATTATGTGATACTTTCCCTTGCTCTATTTTAGGATATGTTAAAATCATATTATCTTAGGGTGTTTGCATGATAAATATAGTTCTTCACGTCATTCAGTTGTATTGCACAACTGATAGCACAAAAAACCATAACGAGTCCTTTCGATAAGTGATGTTAAGAAGTTGTAGAGAGTAAAAAGACATCTATTTTTTACTGGATGCTAATCAGGAAAATACTTGCGGAAGAAAGACTGTTTATAGTTTATATTTATTTTTACATCAGTGACTCGCCGCAATGTAATGCTTTAATTATAAACTTTGATCATACGAAACTGCTGTCGTGCTAAATCATTTTACGAAAGACGAATATTACTTTGTATTCTCATCCTAAAACATTTCCCTGGTTGTGCTAAATATTTTCGCGCGAGAAGCGAAATAATAGCGGGTATTGGCCTTAAGCGCCCGTGCTCCTCTCGCAAGCCTAAATAATTTCTTCGCCTTCTGCCATGTTATATATTTTTATTCCCAACTCGTTTCATTTTGATGTAAGCATTTGGCACCACATTTGTGCTGATTAGGGGCCATTCAGGCATAGAGGCATCAGTGCATTCCTCCCGGTATGCTACGACCGGTTAAGCACCACCGCAACAAGTTCTGACAGCTCACTGCTCACCACCACCCCACCCCTAGACTCGACGAAACCATGCAAAGACCGTCTGTGTACTATATTCACAGAAGATCACATTCACTCAAGACCTGACGCCACCAACACGACAAAACAATATATAAAATGAGGAAGTGAACTGAAGCACATATTTAATTTGGAGTGGAAAGGGGAAGATGCAAAGAGGTGAGTACGTGCTTCTGAGACAATGAAGTCCCCGGGCGACACAGGCCCAAACCACGACTTGGGATTGGAAGTCCGGGACATTGCCGGTCTTTAATCCACGCGTCAAGCGATGGGACCTGCCATGAGTCCTCTGAGTGGTATAGAGTCCTAACAATGCCACAATAAATTATTTATTGATATTATTTCCCCCCGCCGGGGTGGCGCAGTGGTTACGGCGCTCGGCTACTGTTCCCAAGGACGCGGGATCGAATCCCGGCCTCGGCGGCCGCTTTTCGATGGAGGCGAAAAGCAAGACGCCCGTGTGCTGTGCGATGTCAGTGCACGTTAAGGAACCCCAGGCGGTCAAAATTTCCGGAGTCCTCCACTACGGCGTCTCTCATAGCCTGAGTTGCTTTGGACGTTAACCCCCCAATACAAACCAAACCAAACCAAATGATAGTATTTCACCCAGAAGCGACAGTGTTGCTCATTCAGAAATGAGGAATGTTGAAACAATTTATAAGTTAGGGAATATATCGATTTAGTTTCCACCACACCACATGTTGCTCTCTGCATAGTAAGCGGTCAGTTGGTGGGTATATTGTTCTTCCGTGTCTGTAGTGTGCCGCGTAGTGAGTTAAAATGAGTTAGTGAAGTGCGTAGTGAAAATTTGCGGAATGACAACTGACTACAATGGCGTCGTGCCGTCTGCTAGTGTGACAGCCGCCACGTACTAGATATCTGCCCTGTCTAAGGGCAGGAATATGCCCCAGCTCCCCACATCGTCGAAAGGCAAGAGAGAAACTGACGCACAGAGTGACGCGCGCGAGCTATTCTCGATGATGCGGTGGTAACGCTTTCGAAGCATTTCTAGATATTCTGATCGCGAATGTGAGCTGCCACAGTTGCTAACGATACGGATGTAGCGTAGGACATCGCTGAGCGCAGTGGTGACAAGAACGCGGCGCGCTTTAGCCGCTCGCCTAAGAATATCGTGCCAACACAGCATTACAGCGTCCCAGGCTTTGGGAGTGAGCTGACCACCCTTGCTAACAATGCTCATGCGGCGTAGGACATTGTTGAGCGCAGTGGTGACACGAATGGCCCCACCGCGGTGGTAAATTGTTAAGACGCCCGACTACTGTGCCGGAGTTCCCGGATTCGATCCCGACAACCAGCGGCTTTCGCACAATAACGGCCGATCGCCCACGACAGCCGTTAGTGTTTTGTACAGTGTGCAAGTGCGTGCGTAGTGAACAGTTGCCTGGACGCAGAGCTATTGCGGAGGATCGCCCGATGTGCCGAGTGCTCGGTGATCTGAGACATTTGCGGGTGGGCCTCAAGCAGACTACTGTATACTGTACCACAGTGTATATATTTCTTTTATGTTTACCTACGCTTTTCTTTCTCCCTATCGCTCAGCTCTTTGATTTCCTCTACCTTTTCCTCGCTATCCCTTTATTTCCGCCGCACCAGTTCAGGTGCTTCAGATATCAGATAGCAGATACCACGGGGCTGGCAAACGTCTTTTCTTTCCCGTTGCATATACAATAAATAACCACTACCAACAAAACCAATGGATCTGTTTCGATGGAGGCAAAACGGAGAGGCGTCCGTGTGCTGTGCGATGTCAGTGAACATTAAAGATCACAGGTGGTCGAAATTACTCTGTAGCCCTCAACTACAGTGCTCCTTTCACGTTTTCCACTTTCCCTCCCACCGTCCTCCCTACCCTTAAAGCACGGTTCAGGCGATACCACCTAGCGGTGTTGGTTCAGGTGTCCACAGAGCATGTGTGAGAGATACTGCGTCTTTCCTTTCCTGTGAATCAATTCTTGGAACGATCGAAATCAACATGTGCCAGTGACAGTGCTTTTCCACGCCAACACCGAAATTCACTTCGGAAGGCATTTAGTACAGCTCCCCACAGTAAACTTATTTCTAAATAAGTAAGTATTGGCGTCCGTACTTACCTTGTTAACTGGATCTCTGCTTACCTTAATTATAGCTAACAATACATACATGTTAATGGCTGGAAATCAAACAAGCTGCCAGTTACTTCAGGTGTACCCCAAGGGAGCGCCATAGGACCGCTGCTTTTCCTAATTGAAAAAAAAGGTGGTGGCAGTTTCTGGCCTTACGCGGCTGGGACGGTAGGTCAACGCGGCTTGTGGCGGGGGCTAGCCAGCCACGGAATTTTGTCTGTTGTAGGCCGTCATTGCACCTGCCGCTGCTACGGTTGTGGAACACGGCTGTTCTTGCGGCGCGCGTCTTTCTCTCCCTCTTCTTTTTTCGTTCTTCTCTATCTTCTCTTCTGTCCGCATCAGACAGCGGAGGTGGCTCTGGTGCAGAGCCAGTAGCAGGTCCGTGCATTTTCTTTTCCTTCTTCCTACAGCCAC
Organism: Amblyomma maculatum; assembly: GCA_023969395.1. Lineage (NCBI taxonomy): Eukaryota > Metazoa > Arthropoda > Arachnida > Ixodida > Ixodidae > Amblyomma > Amblyomma maculatum. The sequence goes on from JAJIZL010028634.1 coordinate 156,166, forward strand.
AACTTTTCCTAATTTATCAATGATCTGCCGGTTTACATTTCCGAGAATGTCTCCCTAAAGCTTTTTGCTGACGATTGCATACGTTTTTAGATCGTAAAGGCACAGAATGATCCCTACATTTTGCAAAATTCACTCTTAGCAGTTCATGAATGGTGTGTTAAGTGGGATATGCAATTGAACCAAAAAAACTGTCCTTTCGCTCATCACGCGTAGAAAAAAACATTTTAGTTCCTTGTTTTACAGCCAGCTAAACTACCTTTCAGGAAGTTGCACATTATAAATACTTAGGAGTTACACTAACACATGATTTAACATGGAATGCCCATATACATGACATAGGTTCCTCGGCATTTTCCAAGCTGCGCTTCTTAAGGCGGAAGCTTGAGGATGCACCAAGTGAGCTAAAGCTAAAATTTCTTGCATACTCAATATTTACTTGGTCTCAATTAGAGTACGCTTCGATTTTATGGGATACATTTATAAAGAAAGACGTATGCCGAATAGAGATGGTGCAAAGGAAAGCTATCAGGTTTGTTTAAAATAAATACAGGAGATTAGACTCACCCTCGACAATAATAAAAGCCAACCCTATCCCATCACTATAACTACCCAGAAAAATATCCAAATTATTTTTTATGCATAACCTTTTGACACATAAATTAAACATACCCCGACCTACAATTCTCAAAGAGCTGTCGCACTGAACACATCATTCACGAAACCAATTCCTCGAATCCATTTTTGCAAGGAATGATACTTTCAAGTACAGTTTTTTTCTGCGGACCGTTGCCGATTGGAAATGGCTTCCTGAGGCCATTTTCCAGCCTCGCAATTTTAGTAAAGCTCTAGAGGACCATTTTCATGGGTGGTGGTGGTGAAAAACTTTATTTGGTGGAGCCGCGAAATACTCGTTACAAGGGCTGCGCCGGCTCCTGATCACGGGTGGTGGCCAGCAGGCAGTGCCTGACGGCGACCGCTTCAGCCCAGTCGACCAGTCTCCTTTGTGGAGCCGGTTCTGAGTTGGAGACCGCGATCTCCCAAGCCTCGTTGTCCGTAAGGCGCCATTCGGCCGGTGGTTGAAACTCCGCGCATCTGAGTTTGTAGCTCTCGGGGACTCGCAGAGGGAACATTCGGACTGATGAGTAGAGGGGGAGAAGAGTGCCAGCAGTGCTGGGGAGGGAAAGGTGCGGGCTTGAAGGTGTCTCCATGTTATTTGTTGGGGTTTAATTAATGAGGGGTGTGGGGCAGCGTAGTGAAGTCTTTCAGACCGGTAGTGTAGTGTAATGTCGTTGTAGGTGATGAGCCGATCTCTGGCACTGCCTAGGTCCTCGGTATCTGTTGCTCGGTCGACGTATGCTCGAGCAGCAGAATTGGCCGCTTCGTTACCGGGGTTGCCCGAATGGGCTGGTACCCAGACAAGGTCTATGGGTCGGGGTGTTTGAACGTTGGTAGTTAAGATTTTGTGAGAGGCAGCATGTAGCTGGCCTCGGGCGAAATTTTGTATGGCAGCTTTAGAATCGCTGAGGATAAGGGTGGCAGTGGAAGAGACTATCGCGATGGCTATAGTGGATTCTTCCGCTTCTACTGACGTTCGGGTAATGATGGAAGCTGATGTGATCTGTTCGAAGCGGCTGGATACCGCGCATATCGCATAAGCTGAGCGGCGTAGATATTCTACGGCGTCCACGTAGACCGTGTCGGGTTCGTTCGCATGTGCTCCGTGTAGGGCACGTGCTCTCGCTTTCATTCTGGCCTGGTTATGAAGGGGATGCATGTTTTTCGGAAGTGGGTGGACAGTGAGGTGATCACGGACTGTCTTTGGAACTGCATAAGTTTCTACTGGAGGGGCACCTAATGGTCTGAGTTGGAGAAAGGGAAGAATGTGGCGACCTGTTGGGGTAGTGGAGAGCCGTCCTAGTTGGGCGTAGCGGTGGGCTTCCACCAGTTCGCTGAGGGTGTTATGAACTCCCATGCCTAAGAGTCGATAGATTGGGGTGCGCTTAGGTAAGCCGAGAGCTGCCTTATAAGCCTGTCTGATGAGAGCATCCACCTTGTCTGTCTCGGTTTTTGTTAGATATAAATACGGAATCGAGTAAAGAATGCTGCTTATAATAAATGCTTGTACTAAGCGTCTCAGGTCATGCTCGCGCATTCCACAGTGCTTGTTGGCTATACGTTTGATTAGGCGGGTGATCTGATGTGTTGTGTTAGTCAGTCTGGAGAGTGTATCCGTGTTAAGGCCGTTGTCTTGTATGAACATACCTAGTATTCGAAGTTTGTGAACTTGTGGTACTGGCTGACCATCTATGGTGATGAGCATAGGGGGTTGGTGCTGTTTCCGCGGGCTTGGGTGGAGTATCAGGAGCTCGGATTTGGTGGAGGAACATGCAAGGCCTATTGAAGCTGCGCATCTTGACACCATGTCTGCCCCCTCCTGAAGAATTTCTTCCACGCTACCTACTTTCCCAGTGGTGGCCCACAGGGTGATATCATCTGCATATAGAGAATGGGAGAGGTCTGGGATCTGTGACAGCTTGTTAGCCATAGGGATGAGTGTGATGTTAAATAAAAAAGGGGAAAGGACTGATCCCTGCGGGGTGCCTCTATTACCGAGGGTAAAAGTGGGGGATTTAGTGGACCGAACCGAATTTCTGCTGTGGAATCCCGGAGAAATGCTGAAATGTAAGCATGTGTTTGGTTTCCCACATTCAGAGTGAATAGTGCATCCAATATAGAAGAGTGATAGACATTGTCAAATGCCTCTTGCAAGTCTAGAGCCAGCAATGCTCTTGTGCGTTTGCAATGTCGGGGATGGATAATTCTGATATCTGTAGCATGACATCTTGGGTGCATAGGTGGCTGCGGAAACCCAGCATTGTGTGAGAAAAACCGTCGCGGGTTTGCGTGTGTGTATGTAGCCGATTCAAGACAACGTGTTCAAAAAGTTTACCAAGACATGAAGTTAGCGAAATGGGCCTAAGGTTTGAAAGAGTGAGCGGTTTGCCGGGTTTAGGTATAAAGGTAACCTGAGCGTGCATCCACTCGGAAGCGTTCCCTCTTGCCAGTGTTTCTTAAAGAGTTCCGTTATTGCCTGGATGGAGTTTTCATCGAGGTTTCTAAGTGTTTTCTTCGTCACCTGATCGGCCCCTGGAGCAGACGTAGTGCGGAGTTGGAGCATGGCTGCTCTAACTTCATACTATGTGATGTCTTCGTCTAGCTCATGGTTTTGGGTCCCAAGGTATTGTGGTAAGGGTGTCTTCAGTGTGGTTGTGAGGTATGTATCTTTTAAGGATTGAATAATGTTGTCGTTGTCAGTGTCTACGCCATGGATAAGACGCGTTACATTTCTCTGCTGTACATTCTTGGCCTGATCGGGTTCAGGAAGGCATCGTAACAACCGCCACGTGTCCTTAAGTCCTAGGATTCCAGCAAGGCGGTCGCATACTTGACCCCATTGCTGGTGACTGAGCTGTGCCGCGTGCGCCTCCATTTCCCTTACGAGAGCGGAGATGCGTAGCTTCAGGGCGCGATTGTGTTTGTTTTTAAGCCATCGCTTCTGTAAGCTCGAGTGAGCTTCCCACATGTGGAGTAATCGGCTGGCAATCACCTCCGAGGTTTGTGTGCACGGCATTTCCGATGTGGCCATGTTCACGTCCTTGTTGAGGTTAGCCAGCCAATTTGTAAGGTGGTCTATCTGCTTCGGGGCCGCGGTACGAAGATCGCGAAAGCGATCCCATTTGGTGATTTTGAATTTCCTCTTTACACGGGGGGTTATGGAGGATAGTGAGAAAGAGGTCTCAATTATATAGTGATCGCTACCAATAGAGATTTGCGTATTTGTCCAATAGCATTGTGTTATGTTTTTCGTGAGTGTAAGATCGGGGGTGGTGTTGTTTTGTACACTGTTGCCGATGCGCGTGTACTGTTCTGTATCATTGACAAGGCTTATGCCCTCATTTTGGAGAAGTGTCCAGAGTCGGGCGCCTTTACTGCAAGTCGTTTTGTATCCCCATGTGATATGGCGGGCATTAAAGTCTCCTGCAACTATCAATGGTTGGTTAGCGCTTATTTGAAGGACTTTTTTTCATGGCCGCCATTAGAGGAGCAGTTTTCCCTTTCGGGGAGCTGTAGATATTCAGAATAAATAGACTCGTTCCTTTCCGCTCTTTGGGAAGCAGCTCTATCAAAAGGAAGTCGATATCTGCAACGTCCATGTTCTGATCAGTTGCTGTGTAGTTTCGTTGAAACAGCGTCGCCACTCTGTACTGAGGACAGTTTGTTGGTGTATGAGGAGTGTAATTGAGCAGTTTTACAGGGGTTTGTTTCCTACAGTGCGATTACCGCTGGTGTTTCATCGACAGGAAGGCATTGAATGTAGAGCTGCAGATTACTACGCTTGGAACGAAAGCCTCTGCAGTTCCACTGCCACACCTTAATGTCCTGTCGACGTCCTGCCATCTTGGGGCTGAGATTCGGGTGGGATCATTTGAGATACTGTGGTAGAGAGTAGCTTTTCTAGAGCAGTTTGAATCTGGATCTGTTGCTGCTGCATCTGCTGCTCGAGCATCGCTATCCGCGCGTCTACTCCAGCTGCCCATGCGTTCGTGCTGGTGGTCATAGATTCAAATTTTTCCGCAAGCTTCTCTTCGAGTAAAGCTATGGAGGTGACCAGATCAGGCTTTTTTGGGAGTCGACCACTGTAGGAATGTCTTGGTGAGGTGCCTTCCGCTTGGCGGGTGTATGAGTTTTAGTAGTAGATGCTGTGTTGTTGCATGTGGGAGGAGGAGGCCGAAGTGGGGTGGAACGACCTGGGAGGGGAGTGGAAGAACTTTCCATTCCCTCTGCGGGGGAGAGCCTGTGAATTAGCGTTTGCATTTGCTGAGTGAGCTTTGCAATATGATCATTGAGTTTTTTATTTGATCATTCTGTTGCTGAATTTGCTTGCCCTGAGTTTCTAGCTTTTCTTCAAGTTGCTTATTTTCTCGGACAAGGGAGGAAGATCGTGGGCCCCAGTTCACCTTATTTTCCGGCGGAGGCTGGTCGGTCAGGGGCGGGAAAGATGGCGAGCGGTTCCTGGCGCTGGTCGAAGCGGCGGACGCGGCGGACGCGGCGGACCTGGAGTGGACGCGGTTAGCGGAACTCGTCCGGTGCTTGTTTCGGGATTGCCGGGTTGTTTGCTCGGCGTCTGCACCAACTGTCGAGGGTGTCAGTCTCTTGTTGCCCGGTCTGTTGCATCGCTCCGAGCAATCGCGGGAGCCCGTAAAATGGGGGCCGCCGCATAGAATGCACTGGGGTGGACACGTTGGAGGGTCGGTCGGTACATGGGTCTCCCCACATCGTTGGCATAAGTCCTTTTTGGGTACCGTGCACACGTAGCTGCGATGTCCCGGACGACGGCAGTTGAAGCAGGCTTCTGCTTTGGCGATGAAGGAATGGCAGTGGTAGACCGCTCCATAGAAGCGCAGCTGGTTAGGTACTGATTTGGTATTTATGAAGGTGACCAGAATTGATTTGGTGTGGCCGAGTCGGCGTGCATCGGTGATGAGATAGGAGGGGCTTTGGTTGAACGTCTTTAGCTCTGTAAAAATTTCTTCAGATGTCTGATTGTAGATAGCATTATAAATGATGCCTCGAATGGCGTTGTCCGGAGGAGCCATATACGTTTTCATTGGGTAGACATGGTCGATAATCTTTATAGATTCTAGTTGTACATATCTGAGGGCGCGGTCTTCGGCTGGCGTGCTGATAGTGAATGAATTGTGCCTGGGGTTGATTCGGATGGCGTCTTGTGTTCGCACTGCGTCTATCGGTAGCTGCAGAGCGCTAATGACTGGAGACAGTATATAGCCCCCGTTCTGTTTACTTAGGTCGAGACCTCCACCGGGGCGGAACACGATTTTAAGGTCTCGTGTCGGGAGCTTGGGCAACGGTGGCGGACGCTTTAGAACGGTGGAAGACTTGCCTTCCGTAGGCTGCGTTGGTGTGGCTGTGCCGGCCGGGGGCTGATGAGTCGAGCTCTTGGGGCTTGCTCGGCAGAGAGGACATCGGGGTGAGCCATACGTCGAGCCTCCATGGCCCGGTCTCATCTTGATGCAGTATCAGTAGTCCCATCTTCAGTACGCACCATGCCGCTGTTGGTGGGCCGTGAAGTCGGGGGAGTGAAGGGTTAGGCCTAGGCCTAATGGGGCGGTGGCCGGCTCCCAGAGCAATCTCAAAGTTTATCCGCAAACTCGGGAAGACGGACACAAAGAGAGGGCAGACAGGTGCTTATCACCTTCTTGCGTCGATTGCGGCTATTCGAACCATTTTCATGGGAAAACAGGTGCTGTATTCTGCTTTTTTTGGTTATTGACTGCAACCGCCTGAACATCCTATTTATTGTATCTTTTTTTTATTTGTAAAGCATTGAATGCCTTGTATTGCCACTCCTGCACTGGCCAAAATATTGGCCTGTTGTATGTTGAAATAAATAAAGTAATTAATTTTACTGTTATGCTTCATACGACCGCGTTGAGCGCAGTGGTGACACGAAAGTGGAATGTTTTAGCCGCCCGCAAGAGAATATCGCCACAGTTACGTCACATAAACAAGGAACAGAAGAAACAATTACAAGGGACTTAGCGACTAAAGTGGTGAAAGGCGAAAGCCTGAGTGCTGCATCCTGCTACGCAACTGACCAAAACTAGTAATAAATAAACGAAATAATTAAGCACTCAATAAACAGGTAAATAATTTATTGCCTAAATATTTATGATGTAATTTGTCATAAGTAATAATTTAGCCATATTTAGTAATTGGTCATTGATTGACATACGGCCATATAAGGCACGCATTCGCGCATACTGTAGTGGTGCTCTGTGGTTGGTCGAAACCTTTATGACGTCATCCCGCATCGGAAATCAAAGCAGTTGCAAAAGCAGGACACAGTTTGTCCACGACAGCATGAGCCGTAAAGTCTATATCGTTAAAATGCAACGCGGTATGGGCCAAGAACTTGTCATCATGCGGCACAGACGCGTCCATTCGGCGCACAAAGACGCTGATTGTACGACAGGCAGCTGCTCGACAAGGGGCCTCATAGTCTGATCGAGCCAGGCTGGCAAAGGAAGTACTTTGAAATTTAACGGCGGGAACTGTGTTTAGAAAACGTTTTAATAGAGATTAGAGATTCACATGACCGGAGAAGAATGACCAAAGGAGAAAATGTACATGATTAAGAACAAAAGAAAGTGCATATAACATACATCATAATGAAAAAATACATCACAAATCAGTATTTATAAATACGATTTGGCTGTTCGTTGATAATATATACAATTTTGAATGGCCATGTATATGAAGGTATAGACAGTGTAGAAAAATTTACCCAAATAAAAGTAGATATAAACATATACAGCAATCGCATGCAAAGTGTTCACTGCACATGTGTGTTGTGACATATACAGCTATGAGTTGACATGGATATTTGCATTGTATTACAGGTATTAATGTGGGTTAGACACTTATTAAGAGACGTCCATCCAACATGTGTGGCTGCGGCAACTTCACCTTGAACATGTTTGACACACTGCTTATGACATTAATTTGCATTATAATACAGATACCAAGGTGGGTTAAAAACTTTCCAAGTCATGTCATAAAGAGAATTTATTGGGTACATACATACATACAAAAAACACACATTACTCACAAAACAAAGCACTATACAAAACACTATGGGATACTTATGCATAATAAACTAAATCTAACATGATTCCCCTAAGAGGAGAAAACACTATAAACGAGGAGGGTTCTAATAAAGGACGACCAGCATCTCAAGTCTGCTGCCTCGTACGACATAGAATCGCGTGCGCCAGCGCCGCCGAAACCGCGTCTCGCCGTCAGTTTCTAACTGTCCAGACAGATACTTCCAGAAGACGAGGCGCAGCCTCTGCAAGGCTGGGTACATTGCTCGGGTGGGAGTTCGGCGCGCCTCAGCGATGCACCTGAGACGCCACCAACACAAACAGAACCACACTGAACACAAGGTGTTCAAAAGGGGTGCGCCGGCCCCTGACGCCGGGGTTTATACGGTCGAGCCGCCACATTGTTCTCGCAACTACACATTCGAAAAAAAAAACATGCGCGAGGCTCTCGGGAGCACCGCAGTTGGCACAGTGGTCAATGGGTACAACACCCCATCTGGCAAGGCGCTGTCTCATGGGGATGACGCCCCAGATCCTAAGCCAGTCAATATCTCGCACTTCATTTGGCAGCCGACAAGCTGCCCACGCTCGCCATTTGCGTACATCGGTCTCTCGTTACTCTTCCGCTGAAAGCCTCCGAACGGCTACTAATTCACTGATGCGTATATCTGGCAGGTCGCCTACATTAACATCTGACAGGTTTGCATCTAGAGTCGACTTTATCTCGGCAACCTCGCGGTAAAAAGGCAGATGTCTGTCCGCTTGCGGACCGAGGTATTGTTCGGGTGTGAGCACACGACGCGCCGTCCTCCTCCAGTACAGGATGAGCGAGGGACGAGGGTGAGACTCGTGAGCTAATAGCCTATCTACCAGCCTTAACGCAAGTACTCGAACCACTGTCGAGATGCACGGAAGGCCGAGGCCTCCCCTGCTCCTCGGAAGGTGTAGGATGTGACGGGCGACCAGAGCTGTCCTGCCATCCCGAACAAAAGTCCCTATAAGGGACGCGAGTCTGTTAACCACCCGGCGCGGGATATTCGCGATACGCGCCACATAAAAGGTGAAAGCGCACCCTCGTGTCTTGAATACACTAACTTTAGCATCGGGCGCGAGGTTGAAACGCGCTGCGTCAGAAAGGGCGTGCGTGGCTCGCGAGAGAACTATGTCCCATGTCCGGGGGGAGACACCGCTTCGCTCAAACAGCACGCCAAGTGCACGCACTGCGTCCACGAACGGTACGTCGGCGGCTAAAGGGCCCCCTGACCTGACCGAATCGGAGAGCGTTATTTTTCTTCGGTTTGAGCTGCGCTCCTGATACAGCTGCGTATTCTGAAAAGATGTTCAAAAAACAATGAAGCTGTCATTGTCACGCACGAAGAGTGAAATGTCGTCCGCAAATGCAGATAGAAGCACAGTCTCCTGTCCTACTGATAGAAAACCTCGAACACGCCTGTCCGCGGCGACCCTACGCAGCAGCAGGTCGAACGAAAGTATTAAGAGTACCGGCGAGAGCGGGCACCTCTGACGCACTGCCCGCGTAATCGGAAAGCTGTCACCAATTTGGCCATTCAGTACTAGTTCACTGCTAAGATCTGTGTAAAGGCCGCGTAGGAGCTGAACGAATTCGTCAGGAAAACCAAATGAGCGGAGCATAGCGAAGAAGTAACCATATTCTACGCAGTCAAAGGCCTTTGCCTGGTCCAAGGAAACAAATGCTCCAGTGATCCGTTTGGCACAGGCGTATTCGAAGGCGTCTCTCGTCAGTGTCAGCAAAGCGAACACCGATCATCCAATTACCGAACAGGACTGGTATGAGCTAACCAAGTCCTGAAGGTAGATTAACACCCTATGGACTAGCAATGTGGCTGCGAGTTTATAGTAGGTGTTAAGGGGGGTAATCGGTCGCCACGATGAGGGACTCGACGGCGTCATGCCCTCCTTCGGTATTAGAAGGGTGGCTTCATGCCGCTCTCAAGGAAACAGTTTACGAGGTTATGTAAAGAAGGACCGAGGATGTCAAAAAAATTAGAATAAAAACCGGTTACAAGTCCGTAAGGACCGGGAGCTGTCGACTGGTTCATGACGCCTAAGGCAGAACGCACCTCCTCCAAAGTGGCCGGCTCCTTAAGTGCCGAACGTGCGTCTTCTGGAAGTTGAGGGAGAAGACCACAGGAGGATCCGACAGCTTCTTGAAAAAGCTCCTACTGTTTGATGTCTTGCGACAAAAAGAGGGCCGCGAAATGCTCGGTAAACAAGTTGCGGATGTCCGCGGATTCCGAAGACGTCGTACCCTCAGCAAACGTGACGCTCTCTACGCGCGTTCGCCTGTTACTGCACTGGCCAACGGCTCGAGCGTGTCCGGGGTCCCCAGCATCCTCAAGCGGCATGTTTGGTGGTCCCGCTGAGAGTTATGTGCGAGAACTGTCTCACGAACGTCTCGAGATATTCGCGCATCGCGAACGTAAGCGTTTCGCCGCCCCGTACGATGAGCATACGGCGCAGAACGTCATTCAGCATCGTCTTAATGCGGACACGCCGCGCCTTCCCCGCACACACAAGAACATCGCGCCAGCGTGCTTTCGGCGCGTCCTATGTAACAGGTGTTATGTTACTAACTGCGGCCACAGACAAGCACAACTCTCGGCGTATATCAGTGAAGCACTGTTCATCGCGTAGTACCGCTGCATCCATGGGCCACATCAGGGGGCTGTTTGCACGGCCCGGAGCGGCTCGCAGATTAACCGTGACCGGGACGTGATCGCTTAGTTTAAGGCCTGGTGGGAAAGGCAATACCTCGCACTCTAGCAAGTCAGGCACCATGGCGGAGGGGATGTAAACTCGATATATTCGGCTCGCTCTCTGGCCCCAGACTCGTGCTGCCTCGAAATAGTCCCTCTGAAGAGTCACCCACGCGTCCTCTAAGCGTAATGATCGCACTAGTTTTCCAAGTTCTTTCGCGTGGTAACTAGAGGTGCCCTGACCAGGCCCCCGGATGTCGCGCATTGTGTCTAAAACACCGTTGAAATCCCCGAGCAGAAAGTGGGGCACGTCGTCGAGAAAGTGTGTCATGGTGGATCGAAAGACCTCGTTTGTCAGAATACACGTGAGTGGCGCGTACACGTTGACAAAACGAGTCTCGCGGCCATCCAGAAAAATGTGAACGACAATCACGCGCCCATCTATGCCATATGTACAATGAGCACATGCCCTGAATGCTGGTGAAAGAAAGATCACGCCTACGCCACAACACTGTGAGTTCGTTAATGAAAAAAAGGCCTCAACATTAAAACGAGAATGAAATGAAAGGACATCGACGGGATGCGGAAGTTGCACTCCTGAAAAAACTAAACATCTTCTCGATGGGAACGCGCAAGATGAAGCACCTTCCTTTGCTTGTCAGGGTGACGAAAGCCTTGCGCGCAAAAAGGAAGCAAACCAAAAATATTGGCAGAGGCTTAGCTTGATTAAGCCCGGTAGATTGCGAAAGCAATACCCATGGCTACGCTCAGGTTCAGCTAATGTTCGGCTGGTGGTGGTGCTTATGGATATGCTTGTTATGGTTAGACTGTGGTGGTTATACACTGATTCACTCTGGATACGACATGGATGCGCTGTTCCTCCGTCTGTGTACCTCGCTGCTGTCTCTTACGCTCATTGCGACGAGCTTCCCTAGCGGTAGGTGGTATCGTCGAAGGAGACGTTAAACCGCCGGTGGAGGCACCGCCAATACTCGCAGGCGGCGCGAGATGGTCGCGCAGCTCTTCGCCACGACGTCACAACACTTGTGGCGCTCCTGGTGGACAGCGCGGGAGTTAGGACGCCAGTTGTTGCACCGCCACTACTAGCAGATGGCGCGAGATGGTCGCCCAGTTGTTGTCGTTATGAACTTTATTTTTCCATCGATGTAGGAGGCCCCCTACGCCCTGCCCCCGGCACGCAGGTCTATGGGACGGAGGCCGGGCCTCCTCGACTAAAGTCGGGCGAAGCGACAGTGTTTCTTCGCGGCTTCAGCCGCCAGGCGGATAGCTTGCTGATGGTCGCCCAGCTCTTCAGCGTGAGGTCACAACGCCTGTTGCGCTCCTGGCGGACAGCGCGGGAGTTAGGCCACCGGTGTTGGCACCGCCACTGCTCGCAGGCGGCGCGAGATAATCGCCCAGCTCATCGACGGGACGTCACACAGAGGTCACGCGAAAGGTAAATGGTGGCACCGCCACGGTACGGCAAAGGCTTGAAAGTGCGAGTAGTATTGCTTTCGAAATAAAAGAGCCATCATAAAAAGGAGATGGAGCAAAGACTACTTTACATATCAAAGAAACAAAGAAACGGAGGAGAACATAACAAACTCACGGAAAAGTTATTTGGGCAAAGTCTGTAAAGGTGTCCGCTAATCAGCACTAGGGAGCGACTCGGGTAGTTGCGTGTTGATTCCTGCGGGCCCGTGCCTCGACATGGTCCATGTGGCGCGAGCGTCTGTGCAAACAAAACTACAGCCAAAACACACACACTCACTGCACGGAACGCACGCAGTTCGCACTCCGCAGGCCGCAGCGACACAGCCGAGGCGAGTATTAGCCGGGAGCGAGAAGCAGTGGCCGCTGGTCGGCGCTGACTTAGCCACGCCTTGCGAAGGGAAGGATGAGGGTGCGGCCGCAGCGGCCGTTGAGCCTGAGAGGCAGCGACATGGTGGTTACAACTCGGCGTCAGAGAAGTCCATCTCGGAGCCGTCTGGTGCCTTCCGCACCTTCTTATGCGGTGCTGATGCGTTCGAAGAAGATGCACAGCTCTCTATGCCGGAACGGTGACGCTTGCCATCGTCCGCCAAAGGCGCTTTCATAGCGCTGCCCACACTCAGGCGTTGAGGGCTCGCGGAGCCAGAGCGTCGTGCCACCGTAACGCCAGAAAGGGTGGCGTCCTTACTTGGGAGGACGGGGGCAGAAGCCGCCGAGTGCAGTTGGCGCGGGGCGTTCAGCAGAGCCTCCAGATTGGCCGAATTTACATGTGAAACGGGAGTGGTCTGCAGCTCCAATGCTCGGGACTCAGAGCCCATACGTCTGAGAAAGTCTCGGAGTCGCTCTGAGAGGTTGTCACCTCCGTTACAGCCTCGCTATCGGCGGAGGGCCCCGTGGTTGCCTCGTCATAGAGGGCCTCAGGCCTGGTCGTCAAGGCCTCGTCGTCGTGCTTCTCTGCACCCCTGCTGGTCTGCTGGGTGTCGCCGGACAGCTCCAGGTTCGCGGCGTGTTCGGGTTGTACGCCAGGCTCCGAGGACGACTTGACAGCCACTGCATAAGAGCGCGGAAGACCACAATCCACCTTTGGATGTTCGCCGCCACAGCGCTTGCACGCGGAGCGGCAACTCGCACTATCATGGCCGTAAGCGCTGCAACGACCGCAGCGCACCGCCGAACAATCAGCGCCAATGTGGCCTTCAATGCCGCACCTGGAACACACGCATTTCGTTCCTCGATACTCCAACATCACGCGGCTCCCAGTTACCACCAGGAAGTTGGAGGATGACTGCGTCATTTCCAACTTGACCAGCCGCGTCCCGTTTCGGACGTGGCTGCTAGACTAGAACGCTACTTCTGAGACGGATCGGACTTTTCCTTACGGGGAAAGCACCGCAGCGAGAACCTCGTCGCTGACGCACGGGGGAAGACGGTAAACCGCCGCCACATAAACCACCGCAGCTCCCATCTGCTCCAGCGACACTTCTTTTCCGGCGAGAAGCAGGACGCCTCTCGCCACCATTTTGGTCGCTTGCGCCATGGAGGACACGGCGGCTAGGAAACGAAGACCTCCAAGTTGCTGCAGGTACTGCAGCCCCCTAATCCGACAACCTCCTCGATAGTGTCGATGAGGCTGTCCGCCGGAACAGGTTCCGGCACCGTGAATATGGAGCACTGCGCCTTGGACGGGCGCAGTGCCGGTGTTGGTCGTTCCATGACTCGATCCAGAGCCCGGGCGGCCGCGATAGGAGGCACCACTGACGACAGCGCCCCAGGCGGCAAGCTAATCAGCCGCCCGCTGGGAGTCCCCGACTAGGGCGTCCGCGCCAAGCAGAGCGATACCGGGCCCCATTACTTGATGCATAAATGAACAGTTTTGCTTGTTATACCGGCTACGTCTAGTACATAGTCGCAGCAGCGGGATAACCAACGCAGCGGGACACCCAGAAGGACAGCGAGCCCAACGTAAGCGGCCGCAGCGTCATGCCAAACACTCGAGGCGCGAACGAAGAGCGCGCGAGCGGCACTCTGAGAATGATGTTCAACCCGCTCGCCGTGGAACTGCCGACAAAGCTCAATTTCCGCAAGCCTGAAGATTGGACATGATGGCACAGCAGGTGGGAAAGCTACCGACCCATCTCCGATCTGACAGGACAGGACGAGACAATGCAAATCAACACATTACTCTGCGCTATGGGCGAAGAAGCGAAGGACGTGCTCGCTGCTTTGAAACTGACAGACGAACAGATGGCATCATACGCCGTCGTGGTGACTGCTATTGAAAGGCATTTCCTACATCGAAAGTATGTCATCTGTGAGAGAGTGCGATTTAACTCTCGGAAACAAGAGCAGCATGAAATCGTCGACGCATTTGCGACTGAACTGTACAACATGGCCGAAAGATGCGATTGCGGAACTCTCAAAGAAGAACTGATTCGGGACAGGCTTGTGGTCGGCTTGCAAGCGATAAAACTCAGCGAGAGCCTACAGCTTGAGGCAGAACTCTCTCTCGAAACAGCATTCAGAGCTTCCCGCAATTCAGAGAGCTGAAACTTCAACACAAGGACATTCACTCCATCGAACAGCCAGCTCTCGACATGGGAGAAGTTCGCGGCCAGAAAAATGTCAAAACTCGCCGAAACGAAGCGAAGGTGCCTTACAAGTCGCGCCCTCAACATACACACAAGACGGGAGACGAACGCTGCAAATGGTGTGGTGGTGTGCGTGACCACACGAAGACACAGCGTCACGTGATAGACAAGACGTGCAACCAGTGTGCGAAAAAAGGCCACTACGTCCGCGTCTGCATGTCTAAGCCGAAGGACGAAACCTCGAGTAACCGACAACGACCACGATATCTCGGAGAGCTATATCTAGGCGAAATCAAAGTGGGAGTGAACACGCCATGGAGGATTACTGCTACCATGAACAACTTGTCTTTTATCTACAAGGACGACACCGGCGCAGATGTGACTGCAATCGCACACGACCAGTACGACAGAACCGTCATGGGACCCATCAAGTCAACGCAACAACTGCTGATAGGTCCAGGCCACACAGCGATAGCCACTGTTGGCTACATTGCTGCAACAGTCACCTGGCGCAACACTGAAGTCCAAGAAGCAGTCTTCATCATGAAAGGATCAAAAGAACCGCTGCTCAGTCGACCAGCTATAGAATCACTTTGGATTCTACAGCGCCCTCTGGAGCTAGACGAAAACCTCGCACAATAAACTGATGTCCCAAACGTCTTGGCGTTATACCCAACGCTAACGTCTGGGCTTGTAGTCGTGAAGACTGAGTACCGCATCAAAGTCAAAAAGGATGCTGAGCCATACGCAGTCAGTTATCCTAGGCTCGTGCCTCTTCCACTGCTTCCACTTGTGAAGAAAGAACTAGAAATTATGGAAGACTTGGGAGAAATCCAAAAGATCGAGCGAGCAACCCAGTGGTGTTTTGCAATGGTTCTCGCACGAAAAAATAACAATGAGGTGCGCATCTGCGTTGACTATGGTCAAC
Organism: Amblyomma maculatum; assembly: GCA_023969395.1. Classification (NCBI taxonomy): domain Eukaryota; kingdom Metazoa; phylum Arthropoda; class Arachnida; order Ixodida; family Ixodidae; genus Amblyomma; species Amblyomma maculatum. Next base: position 171,596 of record JAJIZL010028634.1, read on the forward strand.
TCAACCAACAAATAATACGCGAACATGCGCTGATCCCTATGGTGGACGAGTGTCTTGCAAAATTAGCAGGTGCAGCAGTTTACAGCCGCCTAGATGCATGAGCAGGGTACTGGCAGCTGCCACTGTCCAAGGACGCTCGCGAATACATAACCTTCATCACACCAGTTGGCAGGTTCCAGTTCCAGCGGCCTCCCTTCGGAATCTCCACAGCGCCAGAGTTCTACCAACGAGAAATGTTCCGTGTGCTCGAAGGACTAAATGGTTTGAGTTTTCTGCAAGATGACATCATTGTCTCAGGGAAGACAACTGATGAACACGACACCAACCTACTGCTGGTGCTGAGGAAGCTTAAAATGCAGGTGTTGCCCTCAACATCGACAAGTGCTCCTTTGGACAAACAGAAGTAACACTCTTAGGACATGTCGTCAACTCAACAGGACTCAGCGCCGACCCGGAAATGGTCAGGGCCATAGTCGAGCTCGACCCACCATGTGATGTGTCAGAAGTCAGGTCTTTGTTGGGCTCTGCATACCACCTAGCGAAATTTCTTCCAGAGCTAGCAGACTTTACGAAGCCTCTCAGAGACTTGCTTCACCAATACGCCGACTGGCAATGGGGCCCAGCTCAGCAGCAGAGTTTTGACAAACTAGCGACAGTAAAACTTTAGCGACAGTAAAACTGCTCTCTGGAATATCGGAAAAGGCAGGGTCTCGCAAGAAGCCGCCCGAATTCTAACAGCTGCAGCTAAAATCGATCGCCAAATCACCCTAATTTGGGTCCCAGAACGCACGTCCGTCCCCGGCAACGAGGCGGCCCATGATTTAGCCTAATACCTCTACTCACGGGCAAACGTGGAGCAGCCCGACTACCAGGCGATGGACGAACGTTTGCAAACCTATAAAGAAATAATCGAAAATTATAGATTAGGAAGACGCCTGATGCCGTCACCGGATCCTAGCTTAAATAATAAAGAGGCCAAAGCCAGGCGGTGATTACAAGCCGGAAATTTCCCGAACCTTATGTGGTTGTTTCACACCCAGATAGATGAGAGAAAAAATGATAAATGTAAAGCCTGCGAAGCGAGGGAGACCCTCGACCATATACTTTGGGAATGCCCTAGGTCTCTGGGCGCTAGGGACATTAAAAGTAGAGAAGCCTGGGTAACCCTGCTGCGAAGCGACGTCCCCGCTGACGAGCAAAAAGCCTTCCGCCTGGCGGTTGAGGACACGAATAACCAATGTATATTCGCCAGTCCTTAGTCGCGGAGGTTCCAGCCCCCGTTCCTCAGGCCTGCGTACCAGGAGCGGGGAGTAGGGGCTTCCTAAATTGGTGAAAATTAAAGTTTTAATCAATGAATCAATCATAGATACAGGTAGCTTACAAGTGTATGCTAATTAGTCATCATCAGTCGGACTATGCCCGCTGCAGGGAGAAGGTTTTTCCCATATGCCTCCAATTAACGCTGTCCCGTGCTGGCTGCATCCACTTTAACCCTGCGAATTTCTGAACCTTAGCCGCACACCTAATTGTCTCCCCCCTCACTATGTGTTCCTTCCCTTGGAGTGCAATTTGTTGCCCTGTGCGACCATGAGCATGAGCATGATCATAATCATAATCAATATCATTGTTATCATCCTGAGAATACCTACTGCAAGGCGAAGGCCTCTCCCATATTCCTCCAATTAACCCGGTCCTGTGCTAGCTGCATCCACTTGACCCCTGCGAACTTTGCCTCATCCGTCCACCTAACATTTTGCCGCCCCCTGCGACCATCGGTTGTCCTCTATTCGCAGTGCATTTCCTGCCCCATGCTAGTTACTATCCGCGGGAAAATAGAGGAAAATAAAAGAGCAGTGATACGTGAGCAGCAAATTACATGTGCACAAATAAGTATCCGTAATGACATATTAAAGCCTCCAGGTCTTACAGCTGATGGCTGAGCCGGAGCGTTCCCAAATTATTATTTTACAACCATTGGTAAGTTCGTGAACGTTTTGTCCGTTAATTGGCATCTCACATTGCAAGTTGCGCCCTCTTGTGCTACGTTACGAGGCATTTTAAGTTGATGAACAGTAATGAGCTGTAAACAGGCTCAGTCTAGTTATTCTTTGTTACGGCTACCGAAATTGTCATATTTTAAAACCAATATCAAAAATTACATCAGCCCCTTATCTTATCTCTCAGAATTTTCTGTCATTTCTTCTCTAGATATAGTTATTTTTCATACGAAAAAAAAAATTGTTTATTGACAAGGCAATTTTTCTTCAGGCTCTTGTCTGACAGCCATTTGAAGATTTTAAAATTCATGAATATTTAATAATATATTTCAGTTATGAAATATGGTCAAACATTTTAGACATGATTGACGGAATCGGGGACCCCAACCACTCCCAGGAGCGCGCATTTATATCGAGTTGCCCTGTGTGTGGATTTTCCATCACATGCATGAGGCGTTCCGACGAATACTGGGGCGCACTGACGAGGCTGTGGCCGCCCTAAAGCAGAGAAAGATATATTGTTTTATGCTTCTAATCGACAATCATATTTTGGGAAGTGCAAGTGAAGCGCCGAGAATAAACTGTGCCAGCTATGCTGCTAGCATCGCGAAAGCACAGACGTAAAAAACGTTACCGGAGCATTTGGCAAGTATATACAATTCTTGTAAAATCTAATCTGAATTCTCAGAATATTACGCAGTTTCTTCATCCCTTCATCCACGCAGTCTCAGCAACAAGCAGTGGGTATAATCAGGCTGATGATGATGATGACCCGGAATAGAGTTAATACAGGGCAGACCATTTCCAGTATGGATCTTATACATGACGTCCCAGTCCGGTATGGATATGAAACAGGGTGGACCAGTCCTGTATGAAGCTTAGATGGGTTTATATCGGACAGGTCATATCCGGTATGAATCTCAATCCGGACGATTCAGTCCGGTATCGAGTTAATATAGGGCAGACCATTTCCAGTATGCAACTTATACATGACATCCCAGTCCGGTATGGATATGAAACATGGCGGAGCAGTCCTGTATTGAGCTCATATACAGGACAGATCATGTCCGGTTTAACAGAAACCGGACAAATCCGATATGAATGAAACTGATACGGGACAGAGTATTTCCGCTTCTCAGTACAATTCGGGCGGACCGTGAAGCTCAAACAGGATGACCACGTCGGAACATGCCTTCACGCTAAATAAGCATGAAACCATACATAATATACGTTAAATCTTTTCTGTATATGTGGAGTACGCGTTGTTTCGGACATACCTGGAAGATATGAAGCCGTGGATGTGTGCGCTGGCAAGTACATACATGCATCGCGTTTTGTTTTTGCGTCTGCAACAGTCGCTGCAGCTTGTACGATCTTGCGGTGCATCTTCATAATCTGCGACTGAAGATCTGCCACCTTCAACGCGAAAGTGCAAGCAAGAACGTAGCGTTTCGTTAGCGCGGATAAAATACGCTCGAGAATAAATGAAACATCGCTGACCATCGAAATATGCACAGGTCAGCCGGACATCGGGAGTCGCTTCCTCGAGTGTTTACGCATGCAAAACACTTGGTCAGGAGTAAATTCATTGACGTCGCGACTCCGCTGGCAGCAGGTGAAGCTAAAAGAAGCAGTATTACAAGTGTTGGTGCACCGCATATATCTATATGCAGCAAAAATTGCATGTGTTCGAAGACGATGACAAATCACATCATCACTAGTAAATTGTGACATTCGGAGGTTTGTCTGCAAGAAAGCGATGCATTGTAAAGATGCGGGACACGGATAACCCTTCGTGATAGCCAGAAAAAAGATGCACCGTGTTCAATTACGACCACAAATTCTACACCCTAAAAAAATACACAAACTACAAAAAAGCAATCTCGACTACATAAGGAGATATATAAACACACCACCGTGTCCTGCCGTGGTGTACTGGTTAAAGTGCGTGCTTGCTGGCTGAAAAGACCGAAGTTCGAATCACATGTGAATTTTTTTCCTTTTCTATTTTCTTTTTGTTTCTTTTTCCTTTTTTTCTTTTCTTTTTTTTCAAATGTAGTGGTGTTATGTAGTGTTCAGCCTGTATCAATTAACCGGAAACCCGACGAACGCTTCATTTCTAGAACTGATACCGGGCAGAGTATTCCGCTTCTGAACAGAAGCCGGGCCGATCGACGAAGCTCAACCAGAATGACACCAGGCAGCACACCAACATCGCACCAACCCCGGCCCAATTTCGACAAAAATTGGTACCAACATTGGCGCAACACTGGTTTTTTGAAAAATTACTACATTTTTATATATTGGTCCGGCTTATATGCCAACATTGCACCAGTCTTGGCACTGCCAACATAGGCTATCAGCTGGCCGTGCCCCTAGTGTCACGTATTGGCATGCCACTAGTATTTATTGGCTAACGAGGCATTGGCACTGCCACTGTTAAGCCACCTTTAGCCATGCAGTTATTTCACCCTTGCCCTTACTGCTGCCATTTGCTTAACTGTCACTCTGACAATTGTAGTTTTCTTATGCAGTCATTTTCCAATACCACCTTGCATGTCATCTCTCTAAGGAGCCATAAAAAAACATGTAATTAAATAAGGCAAGCAAAATATTTTCCGAAAACATTTTATTGAGAGCTCATATACATGTACATGCCACAATGACATCAGAGGGCCAAAATGCGGTGCATGAGGCATTGGGTACAGGGTTAATATGGGAGAGGCTAGTAGGTGTAATTGGAAACAGGGCACTAAGCAGCGCATGACCAGGTAGTGCAGGTAGAGGTGATGGGGTGCAGTGTGCATTGCTCATGATGGAAGGGGCTGGACATGTTGAGCAGGGTTGATGCACTATAGCCTTGTAGTGCGAGAGGTGTTGCAGGAATAGGAGGCTGAGCATGGGTGCACTCCAGGGCAGTGTCCACCATGGATGGAAAATGGCAGTGGACTATGTTGAGCATGATAGTTGGCAGTGAAGGGTCAATGGATCAAGTGCTGAGGTTGACGGGGCGGGGGAAGCGCATGGCCCAGGTAGTAAGCTGGGCACCCCGCAGGAAACAACCATTCAGGAACAGTTTGTTGAGGAGATTGGCCCGTGGGTCTTACAAATGACATCTGCACAGAAGACAAGCATATATCACCATAAAATCTAAACTCAACTTCTCAACACTTATGCTCTATACGATTGAGTACAAAAAACAGAACCCCGCTATAGTAAAACCTCTGATATAACTGAAACTGAAGTCCCAGTTCATCTTCCATAGGCAACTGCACATTTTCCCCCTTTGTAGTAAAGATGTTTTTGGTAAAAATCAGTTAAAGTGCTTCTGGCCATGGCGACGACTCCCGCGCACTACCTAGAGTCGCGAGGCCAAGACTTTTTGTATTTGAAAACAGAACAATAACCCCAAGTGTTCGTTTAGGTGGCTTTACTACTAGCCGCAGCAGGAGTCAGAAGAAGCCTACTTTACAAAAGCCTTGGAGCAGTCGGGGAAAGCGGGCAGCGCGAAGAAGAAAAAGTAAAGCTGTCTACAAACATAGCAAGGAGGCGGCGTGTTCCATTCAGAAAGTAAAGGAGTAAAAGTCCAGCAAGAAATAGGGAATGGAAAGAAATGGGTCAACATTCACTGCAATATGCAGTACAAATCATGAGGCAGTGGTGGCAGAAAGTGGAGGTGCAGCGAGTAAGGCCTTACAGCACTTGAGTGCCATGCGAATTTATCATTTACTGCCTTTTAAAAGACAGAAAGAGCAAAAAGGAACACCATTTTCATGCAAGGCTTTAGTTTTTACATGAAATCGAACTTGGTTGCATTCATAATCAAGTCTTCAAGCTTCAGAGGTACTTCCACAAGATGTAGAGAAGTTTTATAATGAAAAAATCACACAAAGAGATGATAAAAGCGAGAAGGAAGGTATTTAGGTTTTTTTTTCATTAAGCAACAAGACGTGTTCAGTAAGTGCCTATTTAACTAATAGACAGCACTTTCAGGACCATGTCAGTACAGACCACTGATACAGTAAAGACCATGATATAGTAAATATTTTCGCTGGCCTCAGTGGCTTTACTATAAAGGGGTTCTACTGTATATATTGAAGGCCTATTGCCACACATTCTTCTTTTAGAGCACTTTGCGACAGGTTTCTGGGCCTGCAGGGGCATGTAGCATCTTATGACGTAGGGATGATAAACATATATGCAAAATAATATCCATTCCAGATACAAAAGAAAGATATTTGGAAGGAAAAACCTGCTTCCGGCAAACCGATAACTTCAGGTGGAGGCTTAGTGTTCATTTAGAATTACAGTTCCTGAAAATATGACGGTTCAGGCTCCAGAACTTTCAATTTTTAAAAAATTCTTGAACATTCCTGCAATAGACAATATGGATTACTAAGCATGCAAAACTGGATGATATTAAAGAGCACATAAAGAATATTTTTCTGCAGTACACCAGTTACAGGCACGCATACATTACTGCGGCCAAAATAAAGAAATAATTGCCCTGACAGAATCACTCAAGCTATGTTCAATCAGCTTACTGAGGGAGATGTGTACATCGCAGATATTCTCAAGGATGTGTACGCATATAATATTATCAAGATAACCGTACCATTTCAAGTTCCAGCTTTTGTTTTCACAGCTTAATTGCTTGCTGCATTCTACTATAAACAATTGCCTTACTTGTAATGTACCAAGGAATAGTTTTTATACAGTGCTCATTATAAATTAAAGACACCAGAACAACATGCACACAAACAAGAAAAGAAGAACGGGACAGAGCGCCATTCATAACTGATTTATTGTGCAGAATAAAGTACATATATATGTCACTGCCAGCATATGCGCAAGGATCCCATTCAGCATCATGTAGTTTAGGATATGTTCAAGAAGCCCATGCCTCATACCACAGCCTTTTTCTCTGAGAAAGCATTTCTTGAACACAGCTTATCTTAAACTACATGATGCTGAGTGTGATGTAGCTGAATGTGTTCCTTGCGCATGTGCCGGCAGTGAGATATAGGTACTTTGTTCTGCACAATAAATCAGTTGTGAGTGGAACTCTGTCCCATTCTTTTCTTGTGTGCGTGCATTGTTTCGGCGCCTTCAGTTTATAATAAATAAATACAAGCAAGCCCAACAGGAAGTTCTAGTAATCATACAGTACATGCTTGTTCAGCTAAAATTATTGCTGTCAGCCTGCAATGAGCAATCGAGCACGTACTAGAAATTTACTTTGCATAGGCAGGAAAATGTTATGCTAGATCTGAGTACAATGATATCGTACTTCCTTATCAGCTAGCAGCCTACCAGGTATGCATTTTCCCTCATTATATTCAGTTAGGCATACATGGGTGATTTTATGTCCAGGAACCAGGTGTGGTGCTCGGGCATCTGATTTCTTCAAACCAATTCATAGTAGTTGTTGGTATAGAGAATAGTAATCTGCCTGAATATCTGAGGCCAAATATTATTTTCATTGCTTAAGCACACCTTAAAATACAATGCTTGATGTGACTATGGGATCATAAAAAACGGTACATCTAGCATGACAGTGATTTTTCACTTTCACCCCATCACAAGTTCCTTGAAAAACCAGTTTAATCCTTAACTGAAAAGCTGTTTCGCACACATTTTATATTTCAGTATCTATAAAATATTGCTATTTTGTGAATATATTTCAAAATCAAATTTCTTAACATCCTCACAAATAATATTTTTTTCAAAAATGGACAATATTTTGTATTCAAATTAAGAATAAGATTGTGTCTGGAGAAATAGTATTTTTGCAGAACAAAACAGCACATACGCAAAAAAGCACCAATATCGCTCAAATTTAATGTGCAATACACGAACTGAGAGTTCACCTAAAATTACAAGTACAATAGCCCTGTGTACATGGACTCGACTGCACCGGGTTGAATCAGCGTTGAGTAAGCAAGGTCATCATTCTCGACCCGGCTATGTCTACATGAACTCGCTTTCTAGTGAGTAAGTATCGTAGCAGAGCGTAGCATCGAGATTCGAAGTTATTGTGCAAGTTCTTACTCGTATTTGATCCCATTGCCTTTTACTATCGAGAGCTTCGATTATTTTTTATCGTTGATGAGCGCTAAAAAGCATTCATTTCGAGTGACGCTCGTCGCCGCTCCAGAGGCTTTTTCATATCCCAGAGTTCCCCATAACTAGACTCCTTGACTGGACAGCGTCTACATGCCTTTAGATAAGCGGGTCAAACGAATTAACCTACCCCCTGCAAGCGAGTTAACGCGACCCGCTCCGCCGCCTATTTTACTCGACCCGACTGTGTATACATGAACCCACCAACTGATTTTTCACTCGACAGACGTACTCGACCCAATTCTGCCGAGTCCATGTATACAGGGGTGGAACGCACGTGTAACAAGTAACAATGCTGCTAAGAATCCAATCTGCTTTCTTCTGGCGCATTCAGTTTTCTAAAAAAATATCTTGTCTAACAAAGGAGGATATTTGGAGTTAAGCAGATAAGCAACACAAGATCCATATGCTTGCTCTAACGCATGACTCCTCAGTGCACTTAAAGTTGCAATTTGCTTGGTCATGTGGCAGTTCACTAAACCGTCTGACTAGAAATGACGATCAAAAAAAAAATCGGGGGATCATTTCTACTTTTATTAAGACATGCAAAAGCTTTTTTGTTCTTGACATAGCATTCAGAGACTGCGGGAGTTTGGCAGTTTTATACGTCTTATTTCGTTTGGCAGTTGCAAGGGGATGTAGAAAAGGAAATATGAGTAGGGAATATAAGGGGTGACAACATCCCGAAATGAAACTAATGGACCAATGATGCACACTGTGTATCTTAAATGGCGTCACTGGTAACATCAAACACAGAAAATCATCCTTGAGTATGACAAATTTGAAGGCCAGGAGGTGAGTTGGCTGTGGGCACGTAGTTCGAAAATGGCAGTCTCCCTGAGAGGTAGGCGGAATAGTGACATACTGTTAAAATAAAGCAATGAAATATAGCACCAGCTATTAAAGCACTACCAGGGACATTATTATTTTCTGCATACTGGTGGGCAAGACTTCTGAACAAGTAAGCCTTGAGCTAAAAAGCGAGAAAAAGTCATATAGCATGCAATCATATAGCAAAACGCCAGCAGAGCATTTAAAGCCATTATATAATTCAAAACAAAGGCAATGTGTCATACCTACCGAGGCAATGTTTCCTTACACACAGCATGTTTCATGGCAAGGCTCCCACAGTTGTTGACAGGTTTGCAGCACCAAAATGTTGACGATGTTGTCTGCCTCACATTCAGGGAGCACCCCTTTGATGACAGATGATTGCTTGTGCAAAAGCAGTGCGATGATACAAGTGGAGCAGCTGGACTGCAGGCGTTATAGAGCAAAGAGCCCTAAATGCAAGGAAAGAAAGTCTCCATTAAATCGATGCCTCTAAATCATGATAAGAGCATACCACGGCTCTTCTTTGTTTAGTTAATCTATAATTTCAATTGAAAACTGTCTCAAAAAAATGAACTAATTGCAACTCTATGTTACACATAGTATAACATAGCTGTGCCAGGGCGGTGGGGCGATCAGTTAGCATAACGACCGGAAAATGCATACTGATGTTTCATGCAGTCTTGATGCTGGAGCAAAGTGTCATGTTGCGAAGAACAAAATTAAAAGCAGGTACGGGCGCCAAACGTGTGCTACACAACCGACACGACTAGAAGTGTGCACGGTCATAAAATTTGAGCCCGACCTGGGCCTCATGCTACAAACCCGAACCCGGCCTGGAACAGAAATTGCCTGAGCCCACCCATCACTCACACTGAAGGCTCCGGCCCTGCTGGGCATGCTATAACAGACCACTTGCAAAACCTACAAGTCGGCTTCCCTGTGAGGCAGGAATTCGTGCACAGTGGCGACAGAACCTGATTCAGGAATAATAGTTAGGTGCAGTACATGCATCTACCACTGTCCACGCTGCTTGGGATGCAGTTCCCCACGCACAGGCCATTGTCAGAGAAAGGTTTTCGGGCATTCTTAACACTGGAATAAAGGGGGCAGCACTGTCACCCTAGGGGTGAAAAAAGAAAATTTAGAAAAGGGACACTAACCGGAGAGGGTAATAGTGGGGCGACAATGCACACGCGAATAATACTGTGACGAATGGGCAAGAGGCGCGGCAATTTCCCTACCCGTCAGGCGATGTGCTAGCACTGTACCCAACTATTAAGGTCTATGCCGCCATTGTGCAGGAATGTCTGCCGCACAGGGAAGCTGACTTGTAGGTTTTGCAACTGATCTATTGCAGCAGAAGCAACGATACAGAAAGAAAAAAATAGGCGACAATTCCTGGCGATGCATCGCGCGACGACGACGCCAACGCCTGTCGCTGCCGCTGGTGCACATCGCACAGAGCGAAGGACCTCAGCGACAGAGACGCGTTTTCAGCATTGCTTTGTTAGCGCCGCCTCTTCGTTTGGGAAATGAGTACAGTTACGCTATATCCAGTTTCTTGCACTAAACAGCAACACTGATGAAATTTCTTGAAACACGTCGAGCCCCCCCCCTCCCCCCCCCCCACAAAAAAAATGGTCCCAGCGCAGCGGCGCGCTACTATACTGCGATGCAGACATGATTGAAAGCAGTGGCGTTTTTCTGCAACTTTCGAAAATTAGCAATATCTAGCCACACTAGCCTTTTTTCTTTTGCAATACTACTCTACCAAGCTTTTACTAAACCGTCTCGATGCGCTTACATATGCACGGATCAGACGAAATGAGCGTCTGCAGGATTTTCACTCATACCGGACTAGGGAAACAAACTTTGCATGCAAAAAAAAAAAAAAAAAAAAGGAAGGTGAGTACCCCAAAGATTTGCGATTGGCTGCCTCGCGAGCTGGTTCCAGCATCATCAGCGATTTACTAAAAACCCAGAACCTGGGCGACAGCGCCGAGCGGCAATGCTTTAGCGGTCCTCAGCGCACTGCGCATCGTGCTGCCGCGCGACTCATGGGGTTAGCGTTTCATCGCACCAGACACCAGAAAATATGCTTTTGACCGTAATCCGCAGACTCCGCCCGAGGTCACCCGAGCGGCCGAGCCACGCGACGGCTATACGCCGTTCCAGCCACTGTAACGTCGTGAATATCCGAAGTTGGCTATTAGGGCTACGATGTCCCGCAGTTGTTTACTTTAGGACATTAGTACTCTGCAAAACAGTAACGGTTTAACTAGAAATAAGCTGCAAAATGATCGGGATCAAGTCGCGCACACTTAAGAACCACTTTTGAAAAGTTAACAACGTAAGAAATATGCTAAAAGAAGACAAATATCCCTAGCACATGGCTTACGCAGCCTGCAGCAACAATGAAATGTTAGACAACGCTTGTAATTTAAAAAATGCTCAATCTAAGAGGCTAATATTTTGCTCCAATATACACAAACGCTTTATGAAATCTGAAGGAAAAAATTTGAAAACTTACATGGCATATTTCTTGAAGAAAGAAGCATTTTCCGTGCGCGGTGCCACCGAACGTCGAGCCGAGCGACCGAGTGGCCGTTGGATGGATGAAAGAACGGAGCGCCCTCTTTGAAACAAAATAAAACTGTCGCCGTCGTGCCGGCTAAGCGATTGTCGCGTCATCATTCGAGCTTTTCAGTAATCGCTTTTTCAGCAGCTCGATGGTCTCGGTTCAGTACCCTCCGTTTAGCAAGCGTTTCCTAGATGACAGGACCTGAACCAATCTTGAACGATGCGCTGCTGCTGCTGCTCATCTATGTAGGGCTCTGTGCCAGCAGCGAAGCTCGTCGTCGCCCTGGAAAGGCGCCTAGCTGTTTTGTTTACAACACCCAAACCTGTTCAAGTTGTATTTTGTGAATGCTGTGTTCTACTACGAATAGTTTGCTAACCAACGAAAATGCTTTCAGACAATAAGGCTCAATCGAGTGGACTATTTCAATCACCCTGAAATGAGGATTTGAAGCAAGTTTGTTGAAAATTATTAAATTATTGAGCTAAGCATCTCAGTACCACGACTTGCCACCTCTTTATAAGCTAGTTGCACACGACGCTTACATTTTTTGTCATATATCCGCACCGTCAGCATCATTCTATCTGCTAGATTAGCCGCTTATTGGCCCGATTCTTAGGCGCTTATCTCTTTCTCACAGTTTAGTTTCTAGCGTATATTTTATTGGCCAAGAAAATGCGGTAAAAGCACATTTCTTTATGCAACCTGTTATGAGAGCCCGGAAATGTTTGAAAGAAGTCTCCAGTCTGTTAGCGTTCGTCTTTTTATTACTGCGCAATTCCTGCCCCTGGGCGGCGGCCGCCCCTTGGACCCTGAGTGGTGCGTCGACCCGTCCACCGCTTTGGCGCACCTGCGTGGATTTAGACGCGCGCATGCAACCTCGGACCTTGCTCGCATCGCATGCGGTGAGAAAGTGCGATCCGGGGACCGACAAGAGTGCGAAGTGCGCGAGTACTGGATTACGGGGTGCGTCAGCACGGAGAGCAGGCGCTGGAAAACTGCGAACGAGCGTGTGCGAAACAAAGATGTCATTGTAATCCAGTTGTTAATATACCCATTGTACCTTTTCGTATTTTATTTGTTTTTCCATTCTTTTCTTTCACATTTTTTTTCGTTCTAATGCTAACAAGTCCGTGTACATGTGGGTATCTTCTCTCCATACACAATATTTGTAAAAAAAAAAAAAACTACCTTCGGCGCGCGCGCCTATAACTGTTCCACCACGGAGGTAGTTAGAGAATAAATAAGCTTTGATACCGAATTAAGCTTATTTGTAAAACAATGACTGCTTTATTTAGTTTTTGAACTCTACAGTTATTCCTTCTTGCCATATGTAGCGCAAGCATTGTATTGCAGTGAACGACGACGGAATCGCGAAATTGGGGGTGTGAATAAAAGCGGAGAAACGTTACAGACTTCTTTTTTTTGCACTTGTGCGAAAAAAAGAATAAATAAACCAGAAATTCTAAAATAATGCTATCCATGCACTTGGCATGGCGTCGAATCAAATGTTGTTCTGCTGAGCTGTCGCTCTTGTATACTGGCCGCTACACGAAGCTATTTTGTGTTTCTATGAAATTCAGTGTGACAAAACACCACGCGGATATATTTCGCGTTTCAAGCTCTTGTGATATATGGAAGCCGGCCCGCCGCCGTGCCGCGGGCGACTCTAGCTGGCTCTGCGATCATTTTTGCCACTGCAGTGATTTGAATATTCGCGGCTTGTTTAGCAAATAGCTGGCGTACTCGTTTGTCGAATGAGTGTTTCAAGATAATCAGAGCATTTACCAGTATCGCATGTGTCCGATATTCCATCAGTGCTTAATGCGCCATGGTCATTGCAGTCGTACTTTTGATTATACACGTATGGAATGAGTCTACTCTTGTAGAGCCTAAGACGTAAGTTACGCTAGCTCTACGTATGTCAAAGAGGTATATGAAAGAAATAGAGGCTTAAAGTATAGCGGCTGACGCATTGCGTCGTAAATTCCCGCCCGGGCGACGGCCGTGTGCACCTTGAACCACACGTGGAGCGTCAGGGCCTGCGTCTTGGATTGCATCGCGCAGCGTGTAACCCGACAACCCCACCTGCAGAGCGCATCCACTCGGGCAAGTCGGCGCCGCTGTTGCTGGCGCCGTGCCTCCATGTTTTTCTTCCTTTGTTTGTGATGTTTTCAATGCACCTAGCAAGCAGCGAACAGTGCGTCCATATTTCTGCGCGAGTAAGTGCCATCAGTGGACTGGAACAGAAGTGCGCGGTGTGTCGTCATCAAGAGCGGACGTACGCTTGAGAGAAAACAAATGTGCGAACGAATGCGATGAAGAAAAGTGAAACTGTAACCCAGTTATTTATTTCAGCATAACCTTAATATTATGCATACTGAGATTGTACGTGCAATGTTTTCTCTCCATTTTTTTTCTAATACTTCACTTCTTAGAGCGACAACGAAGCAGGAAGCGTCGATACGATTTGCCATATGTGGGAACGTCCATGCATGTGCGGACCGACGTTTAATTTACCGCTCAATAACCCAGCTTTAATTTAGATCACCATTGTTAAATCGTTTATGCGAAAGTATGTGCTGCGATGCTTCGTATTCGTATAGCTTAAACCGCACAGTGTATTTTTAAAGTGTATTTCGATGGAAGCGCACTCGCCATAGTCGGTCTGAGTCACGTACGAGCCTTAATAGGCCGACGCTTATCGCTCATTAATTGCATCGCACTGCATGCGTGTCCTGCGGTAATCGTCTGTTTGAAGCCACTGTTGTTAAAACTAACACAGTCGGGGGCAAAGAAATTTGCTAAAACTTTTGGAATTCTTTTCACTCAGAGCAGCAGGAATCGTCACGGGAGCAGCCATGGAAGAACTTAGACCATTACCTAATAGAATACAAAAAATAGCAACCATTGCCTATGCACGATATATGACATGTCGTTTTGATTCTTTTTAATCTCCCGGTCGGCGTGGAGCTATTTATCGCCGCCGCCCTGATGGACCAGCAAACGGTGAACTTATTGATATTTGACGCCGTTGACCGATCGTCGGTCTCCTCCAAATTCGTCACAGTATACATGTGGATTGATTACAGTACCAGCTTAAGTCAATGAAGATCTAGTGTAAAAGAACGTGGTGTAATCCCAAGCAACATCAACAACAGCTAGGTGGGATTAAAGCAAACACGACGGAAACTAGCACCGTGGAACTATAACTATTTAAACACAAGATTTCCAAAGCATTTAAAATTGCAAAGGTAACTTGAAAACATCGATTATAACAGCACAGTTAACGAATCCAAGTATTAAATGAGCTTGCCAACCGCAAAAGCACGCTAATGCGGTTTCCCACGGAATATTTCCAGCCACATGCTAATTTGCATCTAATATTGACCAGTAGGTGAAATAGACAAGACAATGTTCACTAAAGTGTATGCCAATGCATCTGGCGGGACATGGTAACAGAACTGACAGTATTGTTCAGCATATGCCATATATTGGCCAACGTCAGTGGAGTAATGGCTAACGCTGTTCGATATAGCCATCCTTATGAAACGGCAATGCCAATACCGTTGATATGTAAGGTATGCCAGTGTATATCTGACATTGGCGGGCCATTGTAACAGAGCTCACATTATTGTCCAGCATATGTCGAATATTGGCCAACATCAGTGGACTGACGGCTAATGCTGTCCGTTATAGCCATCCTTATCTCATGGCAGCGCCAACACCGGTGATACGCCGGATATCCAGGCCCATCATTGCCATCCTTGTATAATGGTACCAACGATATTGTGAGGGCGTCGGATATGACGGGCCAATGTTTTTATCATTAAAAATAGGTACGAACAATATTGGTTACCAATGGAATCCTAAGGGCCAGTGTTGGACGTATAATAGAATGGCACAACCAATACCAGCCATAGGATGGCAGCGCTGGGCCTACATAGGGCTGATCTTTGCCAACTCACTGACAATATTGGCCCGGGCTCTTGTGCTGCCTGGGATATATGCCGGACACGCCAGCGCACTAAATAAGCATGATACCAAACATATTATACAACTGTTCTGTATATAAAGGGCACGCTTCGTTTCCCAAATACCTCGAAAATGCGAAGCCGTCGAAGTGTGCGCTAGCAAGCATATACGCGCGTCGCGTCGCTTTTGCGCCTACAACAGTCGCTGCAGCTCGTACGATCTTGCGCTGCGTCTTCATACCTGCGACTGAAGATCTTCCGCCTACAACACGAAAGTAGAAGCACGAACGTATCGTTTCGCTAGCGATGGCAAAAAAACTGTTCGAGAAAAAATAAACAAACATCGCTGACCATCGAAAGATGCGCAGATAGCCGCACACCGGGCGACGCGTTCTCAAATGTTTACATATTGAAACCGCTCAGTCGGAAGTGTATTCATTGACATCGATGCTCCGCTGGTAGCACGTGAAGCTATAACGCCCAGTATTACAAGTATTAATGCACCGGATATCTCTGCATGTAGGAAAACTTAGAAGCGTCCGTAGACGATGAAAAACACATCAGCACTAGTAAATTATGATATCTTGAGGTTTGCCTTCAATAAAGCGACGCATTATAAAGATACGACACATTTGTGAACCCTCGTGATAGCCTGCAAAGATATTCAGCGTGTTTAAAGGGCGATCGGTGAATTACGGCCACAAATTCTACTGCCAAGGAAAATATACAAGTACGAAAGAGCAAAGGTAGCTACATATATTGAATAATAACCAATGTGACCATAATCCGCTGTAGAGTAGAGTGCTTCCGGCCACGCCAGTGAACGGACGCAGGATGCAGGGCTCCGCAGGAGCGGCTTCAGCGGCCATGTCGGGCCGCGGTAACAGGGCTATGGAACAGGATAATGGCTACCAGGTTGTTCTGCCAAGTCTTCCAACAGGGCGTTTTGTGTTAAACACAGTTTTTTTGCACGCGGACATCAGGGCCCGCCCGTATCGGGTGGAAGATTTCCGAGACGCGTTGGCTCAGCGTTCGCTGCTCCCTGACGTTATCGCCATGGGGGCGTATCGCATGAGCCACGTCTGGGCCATCACTATGAAAGACGCGGATGCTGTGAAGAAGATTGCTGGAGTGGGTGAGTTGTGTGTGAAGCAACGTCGCTGCCTCGTTATTGATCCCGCTAACCAGGATGTGAGGCTGAAGCTCCACTGGTTGCTTCACAACGTTCCGGATGAAGATGTGCGTGTGGCCTTCGCGCCGTATGGAAAGGTTTCCGAAGTGGCCAGGGAACGCTGGCGCGTGCATGGCATATCGGATAAGGGTTCAACTAGCAGGATTGTCACCTTGAAGATGAAAGTGGGGGTCAAACTGGACGACTTGCCGCACCAGCTGAACGTCGGCGGTGAGTTGGCGCTCGTCGTAGTACCTGGAAGGCCTCCGTTATGTCTCCGGTGTCGAAGTATCGGCCACATTCGCCGAGAGTGTAAGGTTCCGCGTTGTGGTGCATGCCGTCGTTTTGGCCACGAAGAAGGGCAGTGTTCTCGCAGCTACGCGAGCATCGCTGGACCTGGGAACTGCGAAGATTTTTCCGAGCATCTGATGGATGAGGCGCACGCGGAAGAGGCAGCCAAAACAACCGGGCAACCGGCAAGGAATGATGGGCCGGTGTTGACCCCTTTGATAATAAGGAGGACGTCCACGGCCGTTGCGACAGCGGATTCTGCACCAGTGGAGAATGGTTCCCAACTGGACGCAAGTAACAGCGTGGCGGACGCCAGAGAACCTGTGCTCGAAAGCCAAGGCAGCGCTGAGTCTCCCAACTCCGAAGTTATGGACTTCAACGCAGGAGTAAGCGGCCTACCCGTTGGGAAGTGGCCCCATGATGACAGCGCCGGTGAGGATCTGCAGCCTGGTGGTGGCAGTGACGAGCCGCCATCGAAAGCACCGGGGGTTCGACGTTCGACGTTGAGGCCTCGGCTGAACGTTTCGTCCGAGACGCGGCAGGCGGGGAAACCGCCTCCGTAGTTTGGACGTGACCTAATGCATGTGAGTGCAGGGGGTGCGTCAGCCGTCATAGCCTGTTTTCGGCTGTGGCTCTTTGACTGTGTTTATGGAAGGTGGCAAGTGCGGTGGTCAGGCACGCCTCAGTACGCGTTCAGACATCCCTTTGGGAGGCCGGATACGAGCACGTACGCTTTGGAACCTCGGACAAGCAGAGCAACATGGACGACTGAGGTAGGCATCACATGGATCGGGCGCCTTTTTCTCTAGATGCATGGCAATTAAGCTAGATGTCCCATTACGTGTAGCAACCTTGAATGTTAGAGGGCTTGGAGCCCGAAGGCGGCAATGCCAGTTGAATCGCCTGCTGCTAGATAATGAAATCGACTTATTAGCCGTTCAAGAGTCGAAGATAGAATCTCAGGACAATGCAGACCGCATGGTGTCTGTTTTCCATGCAAACTTTGATGTGTGTGTTTGTCACTCTGTGGGGGCATCAGGCGGATGCCTTGTTTTCATTCGCAATACTTTGGGTATAAGCGTACACTGCGTATTTGCATGCGAAAGTGGCCGACTCTTGGTTGTTGACTTTTTGTTCTCAAATTTATTTTGGCGTGCTGTCTGTATGTACGCCCCCAATGTTGAAAGTGATCGTCAAAACTTCTTTTATTCAGTCGAGCCGTACTTGAAATGTGACAAAATTTTGCTTGTATTGGGCGATTTTAACTGTGTGTGTCCTGCTACTGATCGAGTGAAGATTAGACCAGTGAAAGACAAGAGCGCTGAGCTGTTGAATGTATTGGTGCATGACTATTGCTTGGAAGACATTGGAAATGTGTTTTCTGCTGGAACCCGTCCGGAATACACGCACTTTCAACGCGATAGTCATGCGAGACTAGACAGGCTGTATGTATCTATTGATCTCGTTCCAATCTGTACCGATTATAATGTAAAACCTATTTCGTTTAGTGATCATTGCCTTGTTAGTGCGACTTTTGGAATGAAGGTTAAGAAATCTGTTTTCAACTGGCATCTATGGAAACTGAACGAGAAAATTTTGGAGGACGAAGAGTTTGTTAAGGCAATCACTAACGATTTGGAATGTTTGCTTAAGGTGCATGAAGAAAGCCATGCAGATAAATGGGAAAGATTTAAAGAGCAGGTGAAGATAAAAGCAATAGAAAAGAGCAGTGTTATTCGGTACAAACAGAAAGAAACAGAAAAGGAACTTCTAGGACAACTTGAGTGCCTGTTGTGCATGGAAAGCTGTGCGCCAGGAAAGTTCACGAAGCAAATAAGAGATGTGAAATCTCATTTAGAAAGAATCGACGCTGAGAAGTACAGAGCCGCGGTTATACGTGCAAGAAGCGATAAACTGTGGGCTGGCGAGGCGCCGACAAAGCGAGCGCTATCAGATGAAAAAAGGTATGCTTGCCAGAAGGAAATAGGCAAATAAGACATGAAGGGCAGATTACAAACGATGCTAAAGATATAAAGTGTGCGATTCTGAAACATTTTGCTGAGCTTCTGAGTAATACGCACGAACATAGTGAAGGGTTTCCAAAAGAATATTTACGGCTAATGCCAACGCTCGAAGATCATGTGAAAGAGAGCCTTGAAATGCCTATTACATTGCAAGAGATAGAAAAGGCCATAGATGACCTCCCATGTGGGAAAGCCCCTGGACCAGATGGGCTGAGCGCCTCCTTTTACAAAGCATTTAAAAACCATGTTTCCAGCCTTATGTTGGAAGTGATAAGAGAAGCCTACGAACGCAAACAAGTGCCATTATCATTCACTACGTCACACATCGTACTTATTCCAAAAACTAAAGATCCGGAGAAACGCCGGTTGGTGAAGTCCTATAGGCCAATAAGCCTGACAAATGTTGATTACAAAATCTTCATGAAGGTTTTAGCGAAGAGATTGCAGAGTGTAATAGCCAAATTAGTCAGACCGCACCAAACGTGCGGCATAAGAGGTCGCAGCATCGCCACAAATATACATGTGGCACGAACCGTACTGGAATGTGTAGACACGCTTGGAAGTCAGGTTGCCATGATTCAGCTGGATTTGGAAAAAGCGTTCGATCGCGTATCACACGACATCCTTCTCTCCATTCTAGAGCATTGTAACCTGGGCTCGGTAATCGTGGAGGGAGTGAGAATGGCGTACGCAAACTGCTTGACGCGTATTATAGTGAATGGCGATCTCACTGACAGTCTCGCAGTGCGTTCTTCGGTGAGGCAAGGATGCCCACTCTCTCCTCTGCTTTTTGCAGCCTATCTCGAGCCATTATGCTTGGCCATTCTCAATAATGAATGCATCTCGGGTTTCAAGCTTCAGTGGCGCATGTGAAGCTACTTGCATACGCGGACGACATTGCAGTATTTTGTGAAAACAAAGAGAGCATTTGTGAATTGGTTAACGTTGTTGAAAAGTTTTGTGACCAGACTGGATGTCGGGTTAACTGGGAAAAAAGCTCCGGATTTTGGCACGGCTTATGGGAGGCTGAACCGGCTTCTTTCTCCCGATTGCAATGGTCTTCCGTGCCAATGTAGTATCTGGGTGTGCCCCTACAATGTTATCGCGATCCTAGCTTACATTGGAAGGAAGAAACAAATAGAGTGCGAGAGAAAGCGGAAGCATGGCAGGGAAGGCAACTGTCAATCTTTTCACGCGCGTTCATCTGCGATGTTTTTTTTTTATTTCAAAGATATGGTATGTAATGAATGTTCTATGTGCGTCACGAACTGCCATTCAAAAAATTCATCGTGTGTTTGCGGTTTTTCTTTGGACTTCGACCTGGGAAAAGACGAGGCGAACGAATTTATTTTTTTTCTTTAAAAAGCGGAGGAGTCGGTTTGATTCATTTGTTTCTGCGCCAAGTGGTATCGCGCTTTTTTTTTTCTTCGCGACCAAAATGACACCTTTTTAAGAGCAGTCATGCAAGTGCGGCTGCAAAGGCTGTTACCCGGATTTGTTGTCTCCTCAAGTGAAAATATGCGTGGTGCGGTCACAGGATATTTGCGCGAGGTAGTTCTCACTTACAAGTTGTTAGAAGTGCGTTTTTCCCGTGAATATTTGTACAGTGTTGGCAAGAAAAAGCTGTATAAGGACCTAGTGGAAATAATGCTGCCGGCACCTTTGTATCGAGAGCCCTACCGTGGAGGCCCAGGGCAGGATATTTTTAAACGAGTGAAGAGGATGCCAGTTCGACCGACTGCCAAAACGTTCTTTTTTAAGTTGCACTCGAACACTCTACCCGTCAAAACCTGGCTTCACGAAAAAGGAATCTATGTCCCTTGGACGACAAACTGCCTGCTTTGCAAGAAGCCAGAGACAATTGAACACATATTCTTAGACTGCTGGGATGCAGTATTTCATTGGGACGTGCTACAAAGAACAATTAAAAAAGAGCTACCACTAAACCCTTATGGCATCCGGTTTTTACCGGTGGAGAACGAAGACGTACCCTATGATTTAATAATGCTTCTGGGCCTCCACAGCTTGTAGAAAACACGGATGCAAGTAAGGCATGAAGATATTAACATTCGCAGTGTACGTGAAAATTTTGTTGAAAGTGCTGTTTATCTACGGGAATGTATCTGCGCGCTCCCCGACCCACCACAGTGGGCAGACGTTCTTGATGACCTGGTAAAATTGACGAAATTTTAACCTCACACGAGTCAGCTCAAGGGCAGCTGAAGTGTTTTATTAAGTGTGACAATTTGTTGTTCATGTATACGTCGGAAATAAAGAGAAAAGCTGTAGAGTAGTGGTTAAGGTGCCTGTCTGAAGACCATAAGGACCGAGGTTCGAATCCACATTCGGTGGTTAAATTCTTTTTATTATTATTTTTTTAATTTTATTTATTATTTTAAATGTAGTCGTTTTATTTTATATTGTTGCATGCTTTTTCGACCCTAGCGACGCGTTTCTTTCCGGAAACGAGGGCCATCAACCATTTTTCAGTAGGGAGTGCACGAAATCTGATTTACATAGAGGCATTGTCTTCACTCTATTAAGAACTGTCCACTGATACATTTGATACATTATTCATTATCGAGCCTAATTTTGCTTCCACTAGCTGTCTTGTAGATACACCCACTATTTCAGGAAATCACGCACATATATTTACAAACAAGGCTTTCGCACTAGAAGTATGGTTGCTGGTGTTTAGAAATACAACGCCTGACGTACCTCTGCTAACTAAAAAGTTTAAATATAAGATGATTAGTTCAACAAAATGGGCCAGGAATACGAGAAAAGGAGAGGGGCGTTGCAATAGCGTCTCATTTTGTCTTGAACCACCATCGCCAACATTGCAAGGGGGGGCATTACTGAGGGGCAACATCAGCCATTTTCTGTAGCGTCTCGTTTTGTGCTGCCATGACTTAGTCGCAACGTCAATTGTGACAAAACTTAAAAGAGATAAGGATGCTAAAGGCCCATTTCAGACGCGGTAGCTCTCGTTGCGACACTACCACTGAGCGATGTATTCTCACGGCACCCTCGATCATCCCGGCCGGCTGGAGGTGATGATCCAAAAGGGGACAACATCATCGAAATTCATTTCCCGAGTGGGCAGCAGCATTGGAAACCGTCACCACGCTAGCACCGTAAGCTTCTTCCTGAGCATTCATTTGCAGGCGTCTTTGTGCCACGAGGCGTTATAGTTTGGTACACAGTCTACGTTATCCCTTAGGGTTAACAGCATCGTGTGAGAACATATAATAAATGATACAATACACAGAACGCGATCAATGTGTCAGTGTCATTTGCTCCTTGTTCATGCCTTAAAACATATAGACCGTTGTAAGGACAACATACTACCCTCCAGACCTTATTCTAGCAGAAAAGCAGACAACCAAATGAAACAGAAATACAAAACATACCAAAATCATTTTTTTGCCATTAGAAAAACTTCGATACGTAAATTTTCAGACACAAAACAATGTACGTAAGCTGCCATCCCGTTGGCGACATGCACAAGACACCTCGAGGCCCACTTTTAGTTGTCTTCGTCATTGCAGATATTCCGGTCGATCAGTGAGACTCTGTGGACGCACGTCCCCTTGTAGTTGTCAACACAGTGCTTCGGTACGTTGTGCTTAACTGATTCTTTTACCCACAGGGTGCAATCTGCAAAAGAGCCGCAGCAGTTTAAGAGATAGAGAATAATGATTCAAGTGGGCAATCAACGTGCTTGCGTCTTTCTACCTTCTTGCCTTACTAAAGGAACAGAATTATTCCCCTAATCTCCGTAGAGAGAGATAGGGTCATGTGATATTCTTTGTTGGCTTTAATAATTGTTTGCTGTTATTCTCTCTGCATGGTTTTCAATCCGCTATATTGATAATCTTTGTTTAATGCTTACCCTCTGTATAAAGCACCTCAATTGAATCAAGACGAAGTCGAATGAATCTACGCTGGCAACGAATATAGTTTTCTGTAAAAGCGCTTATCTTAAAGGCTGGAGTCTACAATGTTTTTTTTTTTTTTTGTTGTCAAAGCAACACTCCTACAGACAAAGCGAGACCTCGGGTGGCCGCAGCTACGCCGTGAAGGGGCGTAGCTACGGTCTCCTCATAAAAAATCACCCTGCCATACGTTTGAATCACGTTACCCCTATGCCACGGGCAGAAGCTGCCACTCAGGTCGCTCCTTTCATATGAGAGGGTGATATCGGAATAAGCCTGCCCTAACCGTTTGCATTCTTGTTACACCTAGGACACGCCGACACGTCGATACGGCTTGGTTGAAGCGGGACTTTATATGTGGGCTGGTAGCTTACGCTCTCGCGTCATACCCTTAAAGGATGAGCTCAAGTGGCCCAGAAATGGAGCACCTTACACTGTTAGGGCCTGATTGGGGAATAATGTAGCAGACAAATGAAGCTTCCGCCGCTGCTTTCGCAATTCAACTAATTTGTTTTATGTTTTAGCCTACACGTCTTTCATTCATTAGAGTGCGGGGTACTTGAACATCAAAACGCAATTTATTACAGTTAAAAGCAAGGTAACTGATAAATATCCTACAATGAAGCTATTTATAATATTGCTATCCAAAAAGGCTCATCAGTAGTCCACGGGCCAACTAGTGGCCGTGTGAAACCAGGACTAACACTTCGACAAGCTGGTGCACTCCAATGTAGTCAACACAGTCACGTGCCTGTCACAGCTCAACCAACAAGGGTCGCCGTGCATCTACAGCCCCGTAGCCGCCGAGTCAGCACTGCCTCCTGGTTGCGCGCTTCAAAGAAGCGATCGCCTAAGCATGACGCATATGCCACGGAGAACCCTCATATCAGTACTCCTTTGATGAAATAGTCTAATGAAAGAAACACTCTTTGATCCGCTGGCCTGCTGATAAACACATTGCTGAGCCATCAGACGCAGTGCTGATACGAAATTAATGAATAATGCAATGCGCTAACCACGTGCATTTAAAGTCTCAAATTAAGCGGTATTCTTTTAAATTATATCCGAGAACTTTATTGCACTTTTATTTGCTACCTCCAAAGTGGTCTAGATTAACGTCCATCATAAGATGTACTAATACTACCCATTTCTGATAACTGACTCGTAGCCCTTCGCAAAGGAGAATAGACAGTTCTCGTGCCGGAATGAAGCCTGTAGTGAAGTATTAGCACCACTTAATCGATTCTTGGCTTGATGAATGCTAAAACTGGCACATTTCGGCAGACTGAGTAAGTGCGAGATGCACCTGAAAAAGCAATGCATACATTTCAGTTCTTAAATTTCTGAGAGTAACCCTGGTGATTTGAAGGTTTAAAAAGGTAATGGACAATCATTTTTGCCGCAGTCAAAGAAGTCATTTCTTCTTCTCATGTCTGCTGATCCATAAGGGACGCAATAGCTCACTTCTTCCATCGTGATAGGTGACAGGATTGGGGGAGTTAAATTAGGAGTAAAAAAAAGCGAATAATTGAAGGAAGTACGGAAGAAGAAACAGATGCGATGATGGAAGGCTCGGAAAAGAAGCCGAGTTTGTCAAGAATTAAAGGCAATGGTTTATTGAGCCTCGCGGTGCCACTGCTGCCGCAGCCGGGGTTGAATAATGGTTGAAAATTTATTTTGCGGAAATGAAAGGTCAACCTACGGCGCTGGCACAGCGGCTTAAGCGCCCGGCCACTGCACCGGAGTACCCGGCTTCGAACCAAACCACGGCAGCCTTGTTTCGACAGAAGCGAAATGCAGATATTCACTGGTATCACAGCACAAAGGTGCCGTGAGATGTCCGTTTCAGTTAAACAACTATAGATGGTTTAACGTTTCAGATAATTCCAGTATGGAGTCCCACACATCTTGGGTCCCTTTGGGACAAGGAATCTTGCACCAGAACTTAACTGCGGCTAATATTTGGCATTGAAGAGACGCACCTTGGGAACTTGACGATGCTCTGAATGACGCCAATCTAAAATAAAGTATCAATGGGCGATAATACTCTCTTAATATTAGCGGTTGCGAAACTACTTTAGGTTCCATGCATCAAAAAAGGTAATGCGAACAGGCCATAATTCGAATGCTTGCGAGCTGTGGCGATCTCAGCTATCGAAAGGATAAACACCGACGGTGCTGTAAAAATTGAGGTAGTTAATAAACGCTGAAATACTTGACACCAAATTTATTTAAATATGCAACATTATTATTATAAGGCATAACTGTCCAACACAAGAGTAAGGCTTTAAAGAACATAATGGTGAAACAAATATGGACACTACTCTTCGAAGCCATATATATATGACTTTACAATCCATGAGCACGAAAAGGTGCGAGATGAATGTAGCCACTTTCGGAAGCGGGCTTTATAAACTGGTAGAATGAAAGATTTTTGATGGCAACGGCATCATCATTAGGATAAGGAATCAGCATACCAAAGGAAAGAGCCAAACTGTATAGTGTAAGAAACTTACGTTGATGGCCTTCGAATAGAAATTTCATAACCACGCAAGAGTCGTAGTCGCTGTACTCGTAGAAGGCGGTGTACTTGTGGGCCGTATCTGAAAGTACGTTAGTGGACGTGGAAGAGGTTAAGATACTAAGAAAATGCTATTTCTCTTCTCAACACTAAGGAAAAAGTCTGCTAAATTGTAGTCCACTCATCCCCTTTAAATATAGTCCTGGCGTGCCCAATAACGAGGACCGGTGTGTCAGATGCTTAGGCTATGTCAAACTTGGCAAGTAATGGCCTGATAACTGGGTAAATACACTATCCGGGTCATAGCTGTCGGTCCTTGTTACACTGATAAATTTCTTTTTATTGGCTTGAAATGTTTGACCTTCGCTGCCGCAGCTGCTTCCTGAAATGAAGAGCTAAAATAATGCATTTTACATGTTGAATTAAAGAAAAAGGTGCTTTTTGAAGGATGGTTATGCACTGGGAATGAGCGCTTTAAACGCTGAAATTTTTACTAGAGAAATAATCTAATGTCACACTAAAAGTTAGAAAACTGCATAAAATAAAGGGAAATATTGCACTACTCTTACGTTTTTTATACAGGTCCAAATACGTTATGATGCCTTGGAAAGCAGCAATCAATCCTGCTTATTGTAGTGAGTTTTATCTGCATTTATTAAGTCGCGATGAATATAACCGTAATCATAATCATGATATAAGCTGATATATATGATATAGTAACAAGTCTTAGGTTTGCTGCAAGAACAAATTAAATGTATACCCGGCATAAAGCTTCCGGTGCCCTTGTGTCACCTGTACATTCTATTCTCACGGAGCCAGCGCAGTAGTCAGGACATAAAAGGGACACTGCAGCCTTTCTTCCGTAAAGCGTGTCACAGCTGGTTTTCATTAAAAGTTTTCAATAGCGGCTTTCATCGAAAAGTTATTTTTGGCGCGTCGCACGGCCCATATGCGTTTGACACTGGTTGTAATCCTGTAGTAGTATATACGGCAACTGAATACAAACTGCAGGCGCCACACTGGTGTCTGCCCTAAAAAAATGATTCAACCTGGATAAAGTCTAATACGTTCAATGCCACGTTTGAGATGTTTAATGTTCAGGTGTTTAGCTTGGAGGTACGTGAAATTAGCGTGGCCACAAAAAAAATGATTTCTGCGATCATTTGGGCGCTAAGATGATAGTTGTCACCTGGACTCCGCAATACACCTAAAAATGAATAGTCAACGTTTTAGCTATATGCACTAGACAAACAGGCATGTGTGTGCACGAAACTGACAGGCAGTGGCACATCTGCACACTCTCACTGAATAGAATGTTTCCACGTATAATAACGTGTGCAAAAGACTGCGGACTGCCACAGACCACCTACCTGGTGTCTGTTATTATGGTGCAACCATCCGTAAAGCTCATAACTGTAGCACCTACTGACAATATTGAAGCTGGTGTACTGCGAACAGTTATCAGCGTAATATGAGAGCAACGCACACACTGTGCTGACGTAGAAGTGAAGATTTTCAACACACCTTAAGCTCTATTCTTGCTCGAAAATATGTGTGCGAGCAGTGCATACAAAAATCAGATCGGAAAAATTTGCGACTTTAAGCAGCGGAGGAGAAATTAGACATTGTCACTGAGGACGCTGATTACTTTCCGGCTTCCACTTGGCGCCATTTGTAGGCACAGCTGCTGCTGGCGTTGATACAGAATCCGCAATTGAGCGTTATACGAAAGCAAGGACGGGAACTCAACTGGCACACAAAAAAAAAAAATTCACGCAGTTTTACATGAGGCAGTTGGGACCTTTCACCTGCTATGACTATCAGGTGGCGGCGTGGAGAGAAACTCACTTTCGCCTCTTTTAGGGGAGAAAAGAAAGACACCTTAAGGCAGTCAGGTGTAAAGGCATGGCAGCTCTAAAACAAGGTCCGTAGGCTTACGCAATTTTACAGATAATGTAGTTGTCAACATCTGTTCACCTAAGCTCCTGGGTACTGGTTCTCCGATTTTTGTTTCTCTAATAAAGAGCTACACGGGAACAGTAATCACCTTCACCTACTGTTTCTCCTTGTTAGAGTAATCGCGGCACTCAGCAGCTAGGTAGCGGGGAGGAACTTTTCAGCGATTTTAAAGTCGCATGCTAGCAAATACTCGATGGAAGACGAAAGGTTAGACCCGGATATT
>JAJIZL010028635.1:0-24330 GCA_023969395.1 Amblyomma maculatum
CAAGAAACGCATCTGAAACCAACAGACACAAGTTTTCTCAAACAGTATCATATATTCAGGAAAGATAGGCAAGGCAGTACTCACCCCTCCGGTGGCGTTGCCATTATAACACAAAAGTCAATCGCTTGTCGAAACATCTCGATTAACACAGACTTAGAGGCAGTGGCAATACAAGCCTTAATATTCGGTAAAATAACAACGGTATGTTCGCTGTATATTCCGCCAGATCACAGGCTATGCAACAAAAATTTTGAAAAGCTAATTGACCAACTCCCAGAACCATGGCTGCTGGTCGGAGACTTTAATGCCCACCACCCATTATGGGGATGTACAAAAACGGACTTCCGAGGTGCACTAATTGAAAAGTTCTTGTTGTCCTCAGGATCATGTTTACTCAACTCAAAACAGCCAACATACTACAGCTCAGCTCATAATACGTACACAGCCATTGACTTAGCCATTGGCTCTCCGATGCTCTTGGCAGCTACAGAGTGGGTTGTTATTGACAATCTATATGGAAGCGACCATTTTCCAATCTCTGTGAAGTACACAGGCAATAAAAACGTAAATGCATCTAGTCCCAGGAAATTTAAAGAATATGTGGCCAACTGGGAGATGTTCAGGGAACACTCAGCTCTGCCCTGTTCATCAGTCACTGGCTTAGGCGTTGACGAATCTCAACTCTTGATCACGCTGCACATTATAGATGCTGCAGAAAAACACATTCCACAAACATCAAGTAAGCCACGAAACAAACGAAGGCCGTGGTGGAATGCAGAATGTAAAACTGCCCGTGAAACACAAAACAAGGCACGGTCGAAGTTACGCCGATACCCCACGGCTGAAAACCTAATAGAATTTAAGCGCGCAAAGGCAAATGGCAAACGTGTTCGACGCATCTCCAAGCGAGAAAGCTGGTCATCATTCCTTTCTTCTGTGAACTCTTATTCTGATTCTCACAAAGTATACAACAGAATAAGAGCACTCAAAGGAAATAACACTCTCCCAACACCCCTTGTCAGCACTAGTGGTGACTCTCTTGAACACCGAGCAGACACACTAGGGCAACACTTCGAATATGTATTCAGCTCAGCGCACTATACAGACTCTTTTTTGCAGCACAAGGTAACTGAGGAGAGGAAGCCTATATGTGATAAAAGACCGTGCACAGGAGGGTACAATAGCCCTTTCACCATGCAGGAGCTGGAGATTGCACTTGGCACATGTGGGAACTCGGCACCAGGTCCTGACAGGGTCACATATGGAATGCTCAAACACCTGCATACGGGCACGCTTGAAACCCTACTTTGCCTGTATAATAAAATATGGTCCACAGGACGCTTTCCTAAAGCATGGAAGGAAGCGGTCATTATCCCGATATTAAAACCCGGAAAAGAACCCACTCTTGCTGCCAGTTATCGGCCTATTGCTCTAACCAGCTGCTTATGCAAGCTTTTTGAAAAAATGGTAAATCGCCGCCTCCTACATTTCCTTGAATACAATGGTCTTCTTAATCCAAACCAAGCTGGTTTTAGAGCTGGGCGGTCAACAGCTGATCAGCTCATTGCATTCGAGTCTTATGCAAGGGATGCTTTTGTACATAAACAGCATTGTTTATCTGTCTTTTTCGATCTCGAAAAAGCATATGATACCACTTGACGCTATGGTATCATCCGCGACCTCTTCTCTCTTGGCATCACAGGGAACATGTTGAATACAATTCGAAGTTACTTGTCTGAGCGGGCCTTCAAAGTTCGTGTTGGCAATGCATACTCAAAGCAGTACATACAGGAAAATGGTGTCCCTCAAGGTGGTGTTCTCAGTTGCACACTTTTCATAGTCAAAATGAACTCTTTAAAAAGTGTGTTGCCAAAAACCATTTCTTGCTCTGTATATGTTGATGACATCCAGATAAGCTTCAAATCTTGCAACTTGGCCATCTGCGAAAGACAGATTCAGCTAGGTGTTAACAAACTGTCCAGGTGGGCTGATGACAATGGGTTTAAATTTAACTCTGAAAAAAGTGTTTGTGTACTTTTCTCTAAGCAGCGTGGCGTCAGACCTGACCCCAACATTACACTGAATGGTCAGAGCCTTGCCTTTAAAAAGGAACATAAATTTCTTGGCATAGTTGTTGACGAAAAACTCTCCTTCATTGCCCACATAAAACAGTTGCGACTGAAGTGTCTCAAAGCAATGAATCTGCTAAAAATTCTCTCTCACCGGTCATGGGGTACAGATCGCGACTGCCTTCTGAGCCTTCTGAATAGTGTAGTTCTATCACGCATAGACTATGGCTCGATGGTCTATGGGTCAGCATCATCCTCTGCACTAAAATTACTCGATCCCGTGCACCACCTCGGCCTTCGCCTCGCTACGGGCGCTTTTCGAACTAGCCCAATTGCTAGCCTTTATGTCGAGGCGAACCGATGGTCACTGCAACGAAGGAGAGAATTTACTTGTGTAACTTATGCTATGAAGGTACTATGCCAACTGAACCATCCATGTCGCCGCCTCCTGCTTGACAAAACTAGCACAGCACTCTTCTCAAGAAAACCATCTCTAACACCGCCATATCCAGTCAGAGTTGCCACGCATATTGAACAACTGGACATTCCGATTAACAGCCTTCATACAACTTCACCAAAAGACCTAATTGCCCCTTGGGAAATGCATGCTGTTAATTGTGACCTGTCGTTTCTTGAAGTGGGCAAACATGCATCCCCTTTTGCCATACAGCGACACTTCATGTTACTTCAGGCGAAGTACACTTGTGATGAATATTACACCGATGCTTCGAAGTCTGCTCAAGTGTCCTGTGCAGCACATGGACCACACTTTTCACTTTCAAAAACACTGAACAGACATACAAGTATATTTACCGCTGAATGCCATGGAATCCTGCTAGCTGTGAGACACATTATAGAAAAGAAAATACAGACATCGATCGTCTACACAGACTCCCTCAGTGTTTTAATGTCCCTATCCTTTCGAAAGTGGCACAATAAGAACCCAGTCCTGAATTCCCTTTATAACTCCCTTATGTCTGCCCATAAACTAGAACTTAATATTACACTGTGTTGGGTGCCAGGCCACCGCTGTATACCAGGAAACGAGGCAGCAGATAGGCTTGCTGCAACAGCTGCCCTTCGAAACACTACAGACACTGACTACATATCATATCAGGATCTCAAGCCTCACATCAAAAACACGATCAGACAACAATGGCAAGAGGAGTGGGACATGGCAACGGAGAATAAACTACACACAATAAAACCAAGGATAGGCAGATACACTACAGAAAAACAAAACAGATTCAAAGAAGTAGCTCTGTGCAGGATGAGAATAGGTCACACATACACAACACATTCATACCTTTTAACAAACTCTCCTGCACCACGTTGTTCGAGATGCGGTTGCCGGCTCACAGTACTCCATATTTTAATTGAATGTCCAAGACTGGAACAGCATAGGAGACGTCACTTCCCTGAATTATACACGAAACAAATACCGCCACATCCATCCATCTTTCTTGGCGACCATCCAATGTTTCCTTTAGAAAGACTTTTTAAATATTTATTAAAAGTAGGCTTTTTATACGGAGTCATTTATCAACATGGGCGTCAGCCCATTTCTTTTAATCAAATGGCTTTCTTTTAAAGAAATTGTTGCTGAGGCAACTTATTCTTTTAACACTTACATCTCACCCTTTCAGTTTTACTCAGACCACTAAACACCTTAACTCAATGTTTTTAGGCCCTATACACCACTGCTTTTAGACTACACACTCCGGGAAAACTTTTAGGCCCTATACACCATCATATTTAAGTACTTCATTAAACACCTCACCTCGGACATTTTATCAAATTCAGTGGTGACTTCACCTTGTGTTTTGGCGCTCTTTGGCCAAAGATGCCCTTGCGCCATAAAAAATCAGTCCATCATCATCATCAATCTAACTGGATAAATGTGAAAGCCTGAGCGTTGCTGTGCACATGGGACATCGCGCGCTCCTTTCATCGCTTTTTCTAGCTAGCCAAGGTTTTGTGCCGCAAAGTTAAATTTTCTTTTTCTTGGCGCCGAGAAGGTTATAGTAAACTAGAGGAGTGGATGTCGCCCATACCAGCCAATGGTCTTAGGTGAAGCTTGCGTTGGCTATATTGGGTGTGGAAAGAAGTGGCTTTCCAAACCCCTGTGAGCGCTGTCCCTTGGCGTTGTCAGTGTGTTTCAAGCGTTTAATGATATTTAATTTCTGGTGCATTAGTGTGGGCAGGCGAGCTTTACTGGACGTCTCCGAAGGGATTTGAACATTTTGGGTTGTTAAAAGCCTCGACGATATCACAGTACTGAGGCGTACTGGGGAGAGAAATAAAAACTAAAAGATTACGCATATACGTTTATATCGAAAGAAGCCAGGAAATGCGCATAAAACGTGGCGCACGATCCCTCTCTTTCACAGCATATAACACCAAATGAATGCTTCAGGGTCCCCAGATATAACGATAACTCGTGATCTAGGATGTGCAGTACCTGGTAATACAGCCAGGAGCAAATCGTTTTTCCGATAAAGTTTTCACATTTCAATAGAGAGATTTAGCTTACCGTGATTCGCGATCCGCTACCGTGATCCACCACCGCGCGTTCCACTGCGCATGCCCAGATCTCCTTGACGCCGATAGATGGCGCCACATAAACCTGCCGCGTGGGGACCAATCAGCTTGTACGCCACACACGCGCGATAGAGGGTCATGTTTGCGGATCGCGGATCACGGTAAGCTAAATCTCTCTATTATATACGGGTTGCAGTCTAGCAACAGAAATGAAGTCAAACCGAGAAGTCAGCGACGAAACGCGCCGAGGCGAGCTTGTTGCAAAGAGCGCGGGAAGAGGTCGTAGGTGCGTCGACGTGCTACTTGATAATCAACTTCGCGTGCAATCAGTATATGGTACTCTTAGCGGTTGCATAGTTTCTTTATCCTCCTGAGTTAAACTCATTCCTCGCCACTGCGCTCTCGTATCGAATGAGTGGCTCTGCGTTACGCAGCGCCTTTCGAGCCTAAGCGTTCCGGATAATTCCTCTGCTACAATGGCGCGAGAACTTCGCGTGGGATTGACGTGTGCTGTGCAGGCGTAACAAAGCGGCTGCAGCAGAAAACGTGATGGAGATCCGATTGATCAACATCTTTCTCTAATATTCTACATTTTACTGGTCAGCTGCCTGTTCTTTTTATTTAGAGAACGTCCCCGACAGCACAATTTCTCCAAGGCAGAGCACATAGGGCCATTGCGGCGCGCTCGAATGTGTGCCAGCGCCAAGTGAAAGGCGCTGAAGCGTCGTCGCGCGCAGGCCAGAGATTTCGGCGTGCCCTGCTTCATGCTCTCGACTGGAGCAGGCATTCTCTCGACACACTAGTCCTAATCTACTTCACTCACTGGACAAGTCGCCGCTCATCAAACCTTTGCGTGTAGCCATAGACATGCTAGTGCTAAGTAGGTGTGCCGCTTCTGTAGAGTATATTAGGCTTCGAATAATTGCAGGTCTTAATCAAACATTGTTAACTAATATGCTTTAATTCCACCTTGGACATTATGTGACATGGAGTCATAAATCGTTAGCTTGTATTGTGTATAAATGCACTGGGCTAATTGTAGGTCCTAATTAAGTCTGCTGATTAGGTGATTTCTATTAAATAAATAATATACTACAACCTAAAGTATATTCGTGGATAGCATGCGCCTAGTATAAGTGCACCAGTCTAACTGCACGTCCCAATTAATTACTGCTAACTAGTGAATTTGGACCAGAATTGAAATTTATTCTATACTCTCGAGTCATAAACCATTGCGTAGCTTCTATCGAGTGCGGTTGCATGTTTTAACTAAAGTTATTGCATCACACTACCGCCCTAATCTGATGATTAGTAATTATGATTAAAATTCAGCTTTATGCTAGAACTTCAAGTTATATATTGTTGAAGTGATGTCGACGAATAGTTTCCAAAATTAGGCTCTCAACAACGCGAAATCACGTAAAACAGTGCTAAGTTTTATTGCGAAAGCAATACTACTCTAGGTTTAGAGTCTTCAGCGTAGCGTGGGCGGTAGCCACGTATTACCCACGTGACGCTGTGACGTCACACCCCACTTGACACTAGGGTAAGAGCTGGGCTACCAACTCAAGCGGTCGGCAGGAGCTTTTCACATGGAACGGTTATGTCAGAATCAGCCTGCTAGGACCCTGGCATTCACGTTACCCCTATAGGCCACTAAGCGTTCATACGGCTTGGTTAAAGCGGGGCTTTATATGTGGGCTGAGGAAGAAGAAAAAGAGAATAACGATCGGTCACCCGCAGCTAATGCTTTCGCTCAATATTTGGTTCAGCACCGTTCAACCCATGTAATTGTTTTTATTTTGTCATAGATTGGCGCATTTGCTCATGTATAAGGCACCGCTCACTCAGCAACGCGCAATTAAATAACGCACAAAATAACGTGACAAAAAGAAAGAAGCTACATATAAATGTAACTCTTTCGCTTTCATTTTCTCGGAATCGCAGCCTTTGCTTCTTCTGATTCGCTTTGGGACGTTTAACCCTACAAACAAACAACAAACAAACAAAAAGCAAACAAACAAACAAACCAATTTTTGCTTCTTTTTGGTCCTTTGCTGGTAATGAACGTTTCCCGAGAATTCCGGCCCAAAAATAAGAATACTTTACAGTTCCTCGGCATCTGGTTTAAGGCCCGTTCCAAGTGAAAGACGAAGAGATCGGCATGGAAGGGCGTGTGGAATAGTCGGACACTGGCAACAACGTAAGCAAAACGAGTTCGGAAGAAAAGTAAACACACCGCGTAAATAACGACTAATGACCATAACCCGCTCCTCTCAGCTATGATGAGTGTGTTACTTGACTCGACGTTTCCTACGCGTGCACCGCCTATGCGAATGGGACTGTTTACGCGGCTGTCAGCACGGTCTTTTGAGAAAGGACGCATTTGTGCTATGCTCAGACGCGTTTCCTGCGATGTTGTCGGCATCGGCTTTCGTTTTCATAATATCCGCTTCAGGATGTTGGCAGGTCATAGAACCAGCTGTTTAGAGCAACTGCTCGTGGAAGCCTGTCGGAAACACAACTGAATATTTAACTCCTTTGTTGATTCTTGATTGTTTGTTCGTTTTTGATTAGGTGCCTCAAAAAAGTTGATTGCCTAGCATGGTTAAGCTGTGCCACATTACTTTCGATACTCTCTAGGAACATGCTAAATTATTTTCTCTGGAAAAATGTTGCGATTGTCACCTGTTCCTTGATTTTTTTCGATTCTAAAGCAGCCTTAGTCGCGTAAGGCTGCTTTATACACTGCATTTCCTCACACGTGTTTATGCACCTACACACATGCGCGCACACTGATTACAGTGGCGTTTCTAATTATCCGACGGTGTGTTACACGCTTCCCAAATAATATTTCCAAAGATAAGCACACAACTCACAGGTACGCGGCACATTCGAGCTCACAAGAGAGAGAATACAAATTTAATTTCCACACAAAAAAAAGGTGCGTACACCAATACCCTAGGCCGCAGGCCTAAGATGCCAGGGGGAACACCACCGTATATGCTAGTCAAGATGTTTGGTTCCACGGCAGCCTTTACGGCCATTCGGACTAATTTCTGCTGGGACTTCAGTTCCGATCACGCAGCAGGGCTTCCCAGGAATATTTGCTGTTGACGTTCAGTGACCTTCCCGAGCAAAACAGCATTTTTAGGTAATGTGGTCGAGGGACCCCGTCTTTACCGGAGTGATAACACGGATCCAATATTATTTCCGAGAACATTGCATTCACGAAAAATGGAATTGAATATGTATGGTTTGGACGCGCCTCCAGGCTGTCGACTGCTTACTATCCAATGTCGGGTCAGGCGGTCACACCAGTCTGCGCTCTAAACTCCATTTTTGTGCCGTGTCCCCAAATTTTACCATGCTCTCTCCTTCTCCTTTGTCGAGTGGTGTTCAACTAGACCGGTGGCGAATACCTCGGACTAGCGTGTGTGCCGGCTCATTACCAAGAACGGAGGCATGTGCCGGAGACGTGATTAGCTTGATTCCTGTCGCAATGCTCAGCTGTGAAAAAATACGTGCATCTAGGAGCGAGATCGTGCGTTTATCGAAATTCAGGTGGTAGTTTTGCTTTCGCTATTCATGAATGTAGATTACTACCTCAAGCAAGCCAACGCTATTTCATCTTCTTCTACCACCTTTGACGCTCTAGTTCTGATTGCAGCGACCGTAACGGCTTCCCCCTTGTTCGTCCACTACGACGGCGACCGACTTAAGATGTCGTCCGCACACCGCATCCGTGTACGCCACAAGATTGGGTTGCATGTTGTAGCTTCAACCGATGGTCTTTTCTCTCCTAGCCCACATTATGTTCAGGCTGCATGTTCTTTGGTAATGGTGGTATATGAACTTCTCAGTGATGTTCTTGGCGCCGTAAACGAGCTCTCAGTGCTCTGGGCGTCTTTTCAGGCTTTAATAATTAGGAAGCGTGTTGACACACACAATCTGATGCTTAGGAAACGCGCTGTAGCCGTCTTACCATGTATACCCCTAAAAACAAAGGAATCATGGTGGTGACTTTACCCTGGGTGAAGCACTGACCACGTACAACGAGGTAACTAATTGGTAAGGTTAGATAACGGATTTTAGCCCCCTCCGCATGGAGATCATAGCAAAGCACTGATCACGATGCTATAAGCACCCAGACTGAATTATTCCAAGCCCTTACTATGGTGATTTATTACGAACGGGAGTATAACCTGGCTACAAAGAACTGGCAGCACAAGATCACATCTCATGAGAATATAAAGTCAAGCCTCCACTTCGCATGCTACTGCCAGCTCCCTGCGAAGAGAGCTGTAATCAACTGCTGCTGAAATTGGAGAAGACAACACAGGAAGATCTTGTTAAATAGATATTTGGAGTCACAGCCACACTGATGTTCGGTCACCCACGATGCTCCAATCTTTGGCAATACCGTTTATTCTCTCTCTCTCTCTCTCCCTGTGTTCAACTGACCCCTGCTGTAGGGCTCTGTGCAAGTCGCCACCAGGGGCGCTACGAATTTTCTCCAGCTTCTCATGTGCCCCAGTGGATGCGCCTTCAGAGCTACCCATGCTGTAATGTAGAAAGGTGTGTAACTTGGAGGAGAATGCAATAAGGAAAGCAAGTGGTTTCATTGGTTTTTGTATAATTAACAGCACAGATCTTTTTATGCCATCATTATTACCCTGATGTTCTGGGCTTTTGATGGTCAGGTATTTGTTGTTCTTTCAGTTTCAAATCATGTGTGGTCAAGAGGAGGAACAGTATTCTTATCTGATAACTTGTGCAGCGGTGTACTGAACTATAAAAAATGAACATAAATTACATAGCGCTTTATAGCGCGGCGCTGCAGGGAATTCGCTACATGAAAAGTTACAGAGCGCTTTATTTTGACAGGTAGTAAATTGCTTTTCAATGAGCTGAATCCTCTGTCCCGTGCGCATGCTTTATCCTCTTCATCGTCATTCTCTCAATGGTAACTTCTGTGGTATGACAACCTCCACATGTCTGCCGAGAATGAAATACTGAAAAAGCATAGATAGATAGATAGATAGATAGACAGACAGACAGACCGACAGACCGATAGACAGACAGACAGACAGGCAGACGGACAGACAGACAGACAGACAGACAGACAGACAGACAGACAGACAGACAGACAGACGGACGGACGGACGGACGGATAGACGGATGGATAGACGGACGGATGGATCGATGGATGGATGGATGGATTGATGGATGGATTGATGGATGGTTGATTGATTGATTGATTGATGGATGGATGGATTGATGGATGGATGGATTGATGGATGGAGGATGGATTGATTGCTCGAATAATGGATTGATTGATTGATGGATTGATTGAGGGATTGATTGATGGATGGGTTGATGGATTGATTGATGGATGCATTGATGGATGAATTGACGGATGCATTGCTGGATGGATTGATGGATGCATTGATGGATGGATTGATTGATTGATGGATGGATGGATTGATTGATGGATGGATGGATTGACTGATGGATTGATTGATTGATGGATGGATGCATTGATTGATTGATCGATGGATGGATTGATGGATGTATGAATTGATTGATTGATTGATGGATTGATTGATTGATCAATTTATTGATGGATGGATTGATTGATGGATGGATGGATGGATTGCTTGATTGATTGATGGATTGATGAATGGATGGATGAATGAATGGATTTTATCTTATATATGTTTTTGTTTATGCAAATAAACTGGCGGTTTCGTCAAAAGCTCTTAACTTCAGTCAGCAGGCATTAAAGTTTCAGTTTCACGAAAAATGCGGCACTTTTTCTTTAGCGACTAAGTATTGCTCAGAAATAGTTTAGGAGCGTAACCACTTTCCCACTTCATTTCTTAAAGAAACCAAGCTGTCCTTCACTTACTATTTCATTTATATTGAAATTTCATTCCGAAACCACTAACGGACTTGAGTTTGCCGTGCTGAATCAAATGGAAGCTTAAAGACATCTGCAATTACAATCTTGATCCCAGCACCTTGAGGCCGGACCTGCGAATCGCGTGTATTGGCATAAATTGACTAATTATTAGAAATAAAACGTTTCGGAGCACGTTCCGGTTAGCCCACCTTCCACAGTGGGAACTCAAGAATGGATAACAAGCTGTCTCGTTAATAAAAAAATCATTACGCAAAATAAATATTCATTTTCTTGAATAGGTCCCTAGTGGTAACCGTTATTCATTGGCCCGTGAGATTCCTTGTTATGTGTCATCAATCAAAGAACGTTTCACAGCTGTTTCCACTTTCAGCCAAAGAGGGTTCTATCCCAGCAAGGTTTTCACTGTTAACTTCTATGCAAATTCCAAATTCCTAACTCTAGCCAGGAATTCGGAATAAGATCTACGAAACCTCAGGTTTGCAAATCATGCCTGCACTAAAAAGAATAATGCTCTAGCAGAAGACCTCCAAGAGCAATAACGCAAAAGCAACGCACATCAGTTAATTGATTAATGTCTGAGCTCTATATGTAATGAGAACTACGCGTTCTCAAAGGCCTTTAGGCATAGATATGTGGAATATGGTTTGGCATGTTGAAATGTCAGTTTCCTCAAAGGAGGGGGGGGGGACAGGCTTGGAGAGATCATGCTTCTGGTCACTCTCTCACATTACCCTCGGCGTCACTGAAACCCTTAATGCCAGGAAAAGTCTGCGATGGAAATACATGTAAGGAGAATTGCGGGAGTGATGGCTAAGCAGTAACAAGACGAAAGCGCATTACAATGAGCGAGCACTTCGCGCTTTTGGGTGTTAGAGTTTTTTCGCACTGCGCGAAGTCCGCCAGAGAAGATGAAAGAAGCCCCCATCGACCTCTAAACTGTATCGATCTTTCCAGACCGATTCAGGGAGGTATTCTACACTTACCCGCACCGCATGCTTCATGCCGAAATGATGTGGTTCCTCCGTCTTGGCAAGGTGGCGCATCTCACAGCCCCCAGTCAAGTAACCAAAACGACATTAACGAAAACGAATACTCATGATTGGGAAGATGAGAGAATCGACCCCAGGACCTTTCGATACCGAGTCAGATGTGCTGCGCATGGATGGCGCCGTCACGTTTGAGCAAACTGTTTTAGTGCGAAAACCTTTTTTTTTTGGTTCATGCGCGCCGTGTGCAGAAGGCGTGATCAGAAAACGCCATACGAGCGACCACATAGAAATGGTCTTGAATGTCGACCCAATAAATCATCAGACACAAGTAGGCATCGTTCCTCAAGAGGACCCTTGCATCCCAGAAACTACTTGAGGTATTAGTTCGAAGTTCGAAACTTTGAGGTATTAGTTCGAAGTTCGAAACTATGTCACCCATAGCTTACAGGCCTGAAATGAAGGGACTAAGTGACAGTACACGTATTGTGATTATTTAATACAGCTTTGCTGTAGGCCAGTTGGTGAGTCATCGTAAGGAACAAAACCACAGAAACGAGAGAGCAGAGGCAACACGACAACACGGGGTGATACTGAAAAATTACATTTATTGAAACATTCCAGGAGTCACGCGCCTAATATGCGATCAGAAATTAGGTGGAAACCTGATAATACGAAGCAACTGCAATAATAATGATGACTCCAGAGTGTGGCGTGAAAACCTTGCAAAGAAGACAGCTTCAATCATAGCAGTCGTTGGGTAAAAAAAAAAACGAAGAAAATTGACGCATTCTCCTTCGAACTATTACCTCAAGTACCTCAAGACGCCAACGACGCAATAGCCAGCAAGTTTTCTTTTGAGTCGAGCCGTTTATTGTCAAATGAATTGAAATGGCGGATGTTCCTTAGATCCGTTTCATTTTGATCGTGCATGCGCCCATTACTTTATGCGCTCTCTAGTCAGGCACAACCTAATAATGATGAGTAAACAACACTCCTTGATGCTCTAAAGCCAGTTCTGTAAACTGTTTACCTTAGTATCAAAGTACACCAGCCACTCGACACCTGTTTTACTATAGGTTTGAACCACAATTATTTTCGTTTCCAGTGCCAGCTTATTTTCAACTTACACACTCCTCCAGCTTCAAACCAAAAACAAAATCGCTTCATGTAGCAGGCGCTATCTCAACTTCCGCTAAGACACGCAAATAATTCTAAAATAGCCACAAAAGTTGCAATTAAAAAGGTGTCTATGTTTTGTGACAGCACGAACAGCATCTAATGCCGTTATGTTCACTAAATAAAAGTGAGAAAAGAGCAAGTTCATTGCGTTGTAGCAGAAGACCGTGCGCACAAAAACTCCTCATGTACCTTATATGTAAGAACAGCAAAACCACAAAAAAAGGAAAAACATTGAAAAAAGCGGCACAGGTACTCTTCAATAAGCAACAAGTAATGAGCAGTACATAGCAAAGAACGCTGCTTCTTGCTGTAACTATGCTCTTCCGTCCAGAATATTGGAGCCACTTTTTGCGCTTACTTCGCGCTTTTTTGCGTTACCATAATACTACATACCCATCTTCAGGCCACTTCCTGCAGGCCTACGAATCGGCCTCCGCGGATGTGCAGTCGACGCCTCACGACCCTGCCCCGATGAACGACCTCAAGAAATTGAAAACGACCTGCGTAGAGGTGAATTTGCACCACCAAACCGTCGGTTCAGGTCTCCATTGCCATTCAGGGCCCGCTTTTTGTTGCCAGGCCGTAGCTAGGATGACAGTGTGCGAGGAAGGTCCCCAAGCCTGCGTAGGGAAAACTAAAGGTAGCAACCTTTAAAGGTGAGCTTGCTATACGGCGAACTAACGAATATCCTCCGCCGCCGAGAACGAGTAATGACGACGCCACTATGACGCCGACATTACTTATGAAGACGCCCTCGACTCGCCCAGACTTCAAAATGACACCGCCGCTACGCACGACGTCAACACTGAAGACGACGCGATCAGACTCCAAACACCGCCGCCTGGCGAAGTCACAATGGTGTGCCCCTGCCGCCACCTCAGCGCAAGACGAAACGAAAATCGAACCCCGAAGCCAACATGCAATATGAGGACACGAACAAGTGATCTCGCCGTTATTGTCGATGGACGCACGGTTACCGCCCTAGTGGAAACTGGAGGCGACGACTCTGTCATCCGTGGAGCTTTCGCCACCCGGCTCAAGAAAGTGACGACTACTTGGGATGACTGGCTAATCCTCATCGCTGGTAGTAACCTTATTACACTGTCGGGGCGATGCACAGCAGGGTTACGGTAAATGAAAGTACCTAGCCTACCATCTTCGTCATCGTACAGCAATGCTCGCGCGACGTGATTTTGGGCATGGACTTCCTGAATAATCATAGAGCGATCATCTACCACCGATCCAAGCTCATCAAATTCTCGGCGGACAAAGCCACACCTGCTACGACGACTTCGACCTAACGCATTTCTCTAAACGTCCTCGACGGAGACTTGACCATGCCACCCCGAACAAGTGTAGTCGCCTGCGTGGGCACGCAGATATCGAAATCTCCGAAGGGGTCATCGTGGAAACACTCAGTTGCTCTTGGAGCGTGGGCTGGAAATCGCAAGATGGGACGGCCATTTCGGTATGAACAAGCTTAAGTGCTGGTGACGAACTTCACCGAATAATACCGGCACCTGGACGACGCTCGCTTTCCTAAGGGAGCTAGGAGACACGTGAGATATCTTCGCCGTCCCCAGCCAACCTAAAGCCGGTGCACCCAACCCAGCAATGCGGCCCACGTTCGACATCAACGCAGCTCTGACCCAAGGCAGACAAGACCGGATTCGCACTCTGCTTGAAAGCTACAGCAAGTGTTTTTCTTCAGCGTCGAAGGTACGGCAAACTCCATTTGCAAAGCATCGCATCGTTACGGAAGAACACGTTCGACCGCCACTTTAAAGCCCCTACCGTGTATCGCCTCAAGAACGCCAGGCCACACGCGATTAAGTTGAGGAAATGCTTTATGATGACTTGATCCAGCCATCGAACAGCCCTTGGCGGAACCAGTCGTTTTGATGAAGAAGAAAGACGGGACACTACGTTTCTGTGTCAATTACTGCTACCTAACCAGCATAACGAAGAAGGATGTGTACCGTCTCCCTCGAATCGGTGAAACAGTGGACCGGCTTTGCAATGCGAGGTACTTTTCATCGATGGACCTGAAGAGCGGCTATTGGCAAATTGAGGTCGACGAGAGAGATCACAAGAAGACCGCATTCATCACACCGGACGGCCTATTCGATTTCAAAGTGATGTCATTTGGCCTCTGCTCCGGGGAAGCCACGTTTCAACGAGTAATGGACACAGTACTGGCTTGCATGAAGGGCAAACGTGAAGGCCACTTTGAAGACCACTTAAAACGGCTGCAGGCATTCTTGAATGCCATCAAGTCATCGGGACTAACGTTAAAACCAGAGAAGTGCCACTTTTCTTACGAGAAACTGAGGTTCCTAGGTCACATCGTTAGCAAGATGGTGTTCGCCCAGACCCGGAGAAAACTTTCGCAATTGCACAATTTCCATCGCTTGCCGACATTGCCCATTACGAGAAAACGAGAAAACTGCCTTACCAGATACGCCTAAGCAAAATCACTGCCCAATAATACTGCGGCGGAAATCACCAAGTTTTTCGTCGAAGAAATTCTGTTGCGACACGGCGCCTCAGCAGTTCTCATCACGGATCGGGGAACGGCATTTACGGCAGAGCTGACCTAACCCACCCTGGACTACAGTCATACAAACCATCGACGAACTACTGCGTACCACCCTCAGACAAATGGACTTACAGACGGTCTCAACAAAACGATTGCGGACATGATTGTAATGTACGTCGATGCTGAACACAAGACATGGGACGCCATACTACCATAGGTTATCTTCGCTTATAATACCACCGTGCAGGAGACAACCAAGTCGACCCCTTCCGAAGACTCGCCCAATGCGCTTAAAGATCAGCAACTAACCGACGCCCGACGATAAAACTTACGACGACGCGATGCTCAGTACAAGCCGGGAGATCAAGTCCGTGTTTGGGCGCCGATTCGCCGCCGTGGACTCAGCAAAAACCTTTTACGGCGATACTTCGGTCCCTAAAATGTGCTTCGCCAAATAGGACAATTGAACTACGAGGTGGTTACCGACGGCGTGACAGCATCTGCGCGGCACCGAGTGCATTCAAACATTGTGCATATTGTACGCCTCAAGCGATATTATGCGCGCTAAAGGCTGTTCAGGTTGGCTTCGCAATGTTTATGTTAATTCATGATTCATGGTTGCTTCGCAATGTTTATGTTAATTCATGTCTGTTTATTTTGAATCATCGAGGCAATGTTTTTAGTGCGTAGCAATACTAGCCGCAATCAAGGATTTGGCCGCTGTCTGTCCGAAGCCGCTAACTCTCCCGCTCTTCGTGAAATTGAAATGGAAAAAGAGAAATTGGCGACGCACGCGTCGCGCGGCTCGGCATTGAGGAGACGGAGGGGCACCCAGCTGCAGCAGAAGCTTCTCTCTCTTTTTGTCCATCTCGCCATGAACGTGAAGGGAAAGAGAAGGTGGCGACGCCCACATTCCGCGACTTAATATAGAGGGGGGAATAGGCCGCACAGATCCAACCAGTGAGAGAGTGGGGCGTGTCACAATTGCGGACGTCGCGGCCTTCACCGGTCAATGTTGCACTAGCGTGTTACTCCGGACGGAGCAGTCGTGTGTCGCTCGCGCGTCCTCGACTTCAGCATGTCTCCCCTCGCATCAGACACTTCTCAGCCTTCACGGACAGCAGACGTTCACGCGCGGTGCTCCCTGGACCTCGCCTCCGAGCTGCTCGCAGCGTCGTGAAGGAGCTTACCTTTTCGCCTTAAACGGCGCTCGCCTCCTGGAGACCTTCTTTCACTGCTCAGAATGTGTTTGTGCAGAAACTCTGGAGCATGTTTTACTCAATACCTTCATTCTTCTCAAATCTGTCTTTCTCTCCCCCTTTTAGCCCACCCAGACCTTTTCAGGTGCACAGCAGTGCATTCCAAACAGGGATGCCATACATCGTGCCTATTTTCGCTCATTTCTAATAAGAATCACTGAACATGGGTAAGGCAAACTGAAGACGCGGTTGCACCGCGCGTTTGCTTCATGTCGCAATGGATATCGCAATGGCACTGCGCCGCAGGTTTGTCCTGCTCGACGTGGTGAAGTACAACGGTTACGAGGACAGCGGTATATAACTACTGATCTAGTTATATCAGCTAAACGGCGCAAGAACCTATAGAAGCACAAAGAATGAGGAAACGGGCCGAGCGTACGTACTAAGCAAAACTAATCATAGCAGAGTGTAAAATGCATGAAACATATAGCAGGGGAAACTAGTGGTACGCACCTACTTCGCATTTGATTAACTATGCAAATCGGCTGTAATTTTTTAAGGGGGGAGTAATGCCACCATTTGTTTGAACCTTTGTTTGTTCTTGTTCTACAGCCACTGTCGCGCGGCGTTATCATAGGGATTCTGTCGCGCTTATCGATTCTGTTTC
Source organism: Amblyomma maculatum (assembly GCA_023969395.1). Classification (NCBI taxonomy): domain Eukaryota; kingdom Metazoa; phylum Arthropoda; class Arachnida; order Ixodida; family Ixodidae; genus Amblyomma; species Amblyomma maculatum. The sequence goes on from JAJIZL010028635.1 coordinate 17,110, forward strand.
CGTGTTTGTTCATGCTCGTATTCGCTAGACGACGCTTTATCATTGTCTTTGTCGCGAAAGTTGCATCGAGAGGTATCTCGAAGATTACAGCCGCTCCTAGTGTGTTTCTACAATGTTCCAGGTCATGCTAGAATCATATGCGGCTTCATCTAGATCTTCACCGCCGCTTTTAGATTCAGTGCTGACAAGTGAAACGGGCATTCTTAGTTCGATGAGCACGTTTGTCGCCATCGCCGCCGCCAAATCGCTTATGTTTTTGCGGAAGAAAGTCAACCCAAAAAAGAGTTCATTTCAGTGGTTCTATACCTGTTTGTGTTCACTTGTGATCATGGGCTTGTCACCACCACGGGACAATTTGTAACCATTTCGGCATTCATACGGAAGCTTTATACTTGTTAACCAAGCTTCTATGTGGAATGCTGAATGTCTGAGTTTTACGTACAACTTAATTGGTAGGCGATCCTTTCCTTATTTTATATTAATTCACCCGGTCAGAGAAGATTTCATCACATGTACCATTCATAAAGGACAACATCGTCTAAGTACAGCAATAAGGTTATAGAAGGAACTGCACTTTTCATAAATAATTATTCAAAGTGATTGAATGAATGAATGTTTATTCTGCTTTTGTCGTACAAAGAGTGTGCTAAAGGCCCCAATATAGACCATAGTAACGCACGCGCGCGCGCATGTCGACGAAAAGACGAGGTCTATAGTCCAACGTCACGGCTTGATGGACGTAGCGAGCTCGAGCAGACGCGGCCCAACGTCGCCGACGCGCAAATAGAATGTCGCCTATTTCTCGCCGACCGCATCCGCCGCGTCGGCCACGCATCCCAGCATTCCTCACGTGCAGTGACGATGATGGCTTGCTTTGTAGACAGAGACCGCGCGCGCGTTTCAGACACTGTTGAGGAAAAGCTGTTAGAAGGCATTCGAGGGCAGCCCTGCGTCTATGATACCAAGCGGATTGACTACAGAGGCGTTCAGAGGGAAAAAAATGCCTGGGATACAATCTTTCAGCAGTGCAGCCTGGCACAGCTGTGAGTTCTTCGCTGCAGTTTGTGTGCCATACCCAATTTAACGCAGTGCTCTAGGAGGTGTAACGATGGTGTTGGTTCACTTATCTGCAGTACATTCACTGGAAGAATACCAAAAACTGCGGCAGCGGCTTCGGATAGAGTTGTGACCGGTATACACGCCGAAATCGAAGGCCGTACGCTCGACGTGACCACACGGAACATCAGCGGCTCAAACTGCGGCCGTTCGAGAAAGGAATCCTCATTACTGTGTAATATCTTAACTCTTCTGTAATTGTACAGATACTTAAATTATGATCAGTTTTGACTAAAAAACGCACATACAAAATCATCGTTCCGTCTGTAGTTATCGATGCGGGCTCAGGCCGTTGCTGGGCTGGACGTCTCCACGGCTGGCTGTAAATGCTTTGTGCCATTTGAACATTCGCAGTAAACACATCGCATCATTGCCTTGATCACAACAGTAATTAGTGCCTCGATAGGCAGCCAGTTCTTCCCTGCAGGCGCCCTGTCGTCTGCTCTAACATGGACACCGAAAACGTACCAGCCCTTGAGGGCGTCTTGTGCGCATGTGCGCCGCTGCACCGTGCACGCCAGTCCCGCAGGACTGTAGAGGCGGCAGTGTTTTGACGCGCCCGTCGTAGCCGACGTACCGTGGCCGACGTCGCCGGCTCTGCCAGTCGCGTCAAAAACGTCGGACTATATTGTGGCCTTAAGACGCATGTATAGGATGCCAAATACTCCGTCCTCGCTTACATGCGCTGGTTTATTACTCGTGCTGTAATATCAGTCAGTTAAACTTACGCGAAATACCAGGTAGCGCTGTAAGAAAAGTCATGCAGGAAAATAAAAGTCTACCGGCACCAGTAAGGAATCTCAAGTGTTCTGCGAGTTAAGCTAATACGGCGTCTCTCATAGCCTGAGTCGCTTTGGGACGTTAAGCCCCACAAACCAAACCAATAAAGCTCTCTTGAGCGCACTTTAACATCGCCATTTACAGAAAAGCATTTATTCATGTCATTGCCTTTGTTAAAGGGGGCATGAAACGGCTAGAAAGGTCACTGACAAACGTTTTCAATGTGTAGAACAAATGCTTCTGAGCATTCGTTCAAAGTAAAACTCATCGGAAAAAATCCAGCGAGTAATTATTAATTATTAAAAACAGCGTTTTTTGAAATTCGCGGAATGCGCCATTTCCGCGTGGCGGCGAGATTTGGGACTATTCTGCCGTGATTACCTACGTCACCAGTCACAGAGTGGCAGGCCACGACAGGCTGCCATTGGCTGCAGCCGCGACGCCCTCTACGTCACTGACACACTTTCGGTAGCTGCGAAAGTCGTCTGCTCGAGTGCTGCAATGCATGCGTGAACCCGAGCTTGGCGCTTCGGTTCGCGATGTTAACCGAAAAGGTGGTGGCGTCCGACTGAAAGTGCGCGTCGGTCCAGGAGTGCGAAAAGAGCACTAGGTGGTCCGATTTCACACCGTACCGATTAAATAGGCAGCATCAACCTTTATGTACCGACCGACGGCGCAGCAGCATACTGTAGTCCCGTCTCGTCTTTGCCGCATCGACCATTTGTGCGGAGTGTTAATAATTAAACGGAACGTGCGTCAAAAAAAGGTGTACCCTCAGCTTCATCGCGAAAGTGCACAAATTCGCACCGCTTAAGTGCAGCACCAGATGCCGCCAGGCGAGGGCGCTGCGGCCGACGGCACTCCGGTCATGCGCTGCTCCCTGCTCGTCGCTAGGGCTTGTTTCTTTTGCATCGCAGCCACGGCGGACGGCACTTTAGAATCGTCCGCTTCGCTGCGTCTCTAGTGTAGTCGCTCGCGTGCTCCTGTGCACGATTCTTGCGTGTAGCTTCGGAAAACAGTGACAACCTGCGCTGCCGAACTGCATGTGGCGAGCTGCTTTGCTCATGTTTTGCGCCGTTGTTTCTGGATCGGCCGATGCGTACACATGAGATAAAACACGCGTGCACGTTACGCATTGGCACTTCCTAAACTATGTGCGTCCGACTGAAAGTGCGCGTCGGTGCAGCAGTGCGAAATGAGCACGCAGGTCCGATTCAACACCGTACCGATTAAAAAGGCAGCATCAACCTTCGTGTAAATGAAACGTGCGTCAAAAAAGGTCTGTCCTCAGCTTCATCGCGAAAGTACACAAGTTCACACCGCTTATGTGCAGCACCGGATGTCGCCAGGTTACCGCAGAGACGCCGTCCGCGGGCGCTGCGACCGACGGCACTCCGATCGTGCGCTGCTCCCTGGTCGTCGCTAGGCCTTATTTGCGTCGAAGCCACGGCGGACGGCGTTTTGGAATCACCCTCTTCGCTGCGTCTCTAGAGTAGCCGCTCGTATGCTCATGTGCGCGATTCTTGCGTGTAGCTTCGGAAAACAGTAACAACCTGCGCTGCCGAACTGCATGTGGCGAGCTGCTGTGCTGATGTTTTGCGCCATCGATTCTGGCTCGGACGATGCGTACACATGAGATATACACGCGTGCACGTTGCGCATTTGGCACCTCCTAAACGATGTGCGAAAGGACGTCAAAAAAAACGCTACACTATCATTTTTGTTATTCTCAGCTTTAAGATTCGCGGACGAATAATTCGTGCTCACCTGTCATCCGATACCCAAACTCTGTAGCGATCATCAGTCCATGCTTTCGTCGATGATACGTACGCGTATACATTCCATTCGTTATGCACAAGAGATGGCTCTCGCCGACCATAATGAAAGCAGCTCCGGACTAAAAGCGACGACGACATATGTTTGCACGCGGGCAACTCGCACGCTCGATCGTCTGCCAGCATCCATGCAGAGTCGATGCTATCGCGTCAACTCCGCGAGGGGTCACCGGCCGCCGTTGGTCAAACCGCAGAAGACGGTGCCAAAGAGACTGACCCAGGCAGCGCGAGAGAAGAAAGCGGTCTTGTAGAAAGCCGTGCTCGGCAGGAGTGCACGCTAATTTGCGCTGAATGGGACAGGGATATGAAGGAAAGTGCTCCCTCCGCGGCGGCCGCCGGTATGTGTGGACTCACACCTGCAGGCATACGCTCGCGAACGACCCGAGTCGTTCGGGCTGCTGTCGCACACAATTCCGAGAGGTCAAGAAACTGAAGAAACCGGCGGCCGAGGAAGACAGCAGACAAGGTTGTAAGCCATGCAAACGCAGACGGGACGGGAAAGGCAGAGACCGTGAATGCATGGGCGACGCTCGGGGGAAAACAGGCGCGACGACCGAAGTCTGAGAACCAAGCGTCACCCGATGACGCTTCGTGGGCGGGGCTAGCGGGGCGGAGTTCCCGAGCTGTTTTCTTCGTTTTTTTTTTCTGGTGTCTCGGAGTGTTGAGTTGAGGGGAGAGAGGAGGAGCGCCATTTTTAATCGCCGATATCTCTGGTGTTAATGAAGCTAGCTAAAAAATTCTTGCGCTGAATTGACCTGTGAGGGAGTACCTATCTCTCGACAGATTTGCTTTACCCCGTTTTAGGCATTGCATGACTCCTTTAACACAGAAGCGCGCAACACTGATTGTTAAGTTTTATTTCAGAGAGTGTTCTTATTTTTTTCCTGAAGACACAAATACCCATGATATTGAAGCACCAATAGAGTAAGTGTTACCAAGGCAACTAAGGCGGCTCAACTGCATTAAATGCACAGCTCGTACAGCGAAATCAAACTATATCTTATGGATGTGGTGCGATATAAAATGGCACGGACATGGTGTAGCATATGTGACATTTTTGTTGACTTTCTTTGATGTTGTCCTGGTTCAAATACACAGAAAAATTATACATCTGCATGCATCATTTTGGTAATCAAGACAATAAAAACTGGCGAGTGGCAGCAAAGAGTAACGGTAATACTTTGTTAGGGGGGTGGTGGTGGTGGTGGTGAAAAAGTTTATTGCATAATTGGAGGTTTGACGCAGAGCCTTAAGGGTTTCGGCCTTGCAATACTGGGTGGAGACCCTAGTCAGGGACCCCATTGGCGGTTGCTGCCGCCCGCGCACGCCGCGTTAAGGCCCTTGGGCCTGTAGGTCGCAGCAGCCGAGCAGGGTCGCCTCCCAGTCCTCCCAGGAAGGGTTAGGGATAGGGAAAAGGGATGGGTTTCGTTGACACGCCCATACCATGTGGGAGGTGTCAGCCACCTCCCCACTGTACTGGCACTGGCCAGTGAATTGCGCGTCAAAATGTTTGAGTACTGCCGGGCGCAGCATCGTGTTAGTGAAGAGGCGCAGGAGCAGCCTCTCGTTCGCTTTTCCTAACCCTTTACAGGGGTTAGGGTATTTGCGATGCAATTTTTGATAGAAAATTACAGTATCTTTGAATGTGTAGGCCGGATTGGAATCGATGTCCTCAGCCGATTCGAGTCCCGAGGAAACTGCCCGGAGAGAAAGTGCGCGGGCGGCTGCGTCAGCTGCCTCGTTCCCTGCAAAACCCTGGTGGCTAGGAGCCCAAACAAGATATCGGCACGCGGGTCCGTGTCCCGACAGCAATTTTGAAATATTCTATAGGCTAAGGGGGTGGTCCACCCTTGGGCGACATTCCGACAAGCCCCTCGTGAGTCGCTGATGATATAATTTAGAAGTGTGGTCTGAGGCGCCGAGTGCAATGGCTACCTCTTCAGCGTGTGTTATAGATTTCGCCTTGAATGTAAGGCCATCGACTGTGTTCCCGTTGTGAACGACTGCGGCCGTATACCAGCCCCCCGCATGGGGGCCCGAGGCATCCACGTAGAACACACCCGATTTGTTGCCATAATGTCGGACCAAGGCTTCCGCCCGCGCCAGGCGCCGCCTATTATGGTCTTCTCGTGACATGTTGGCAGGGAGAGGCCGCACTTTGAGGGCGCGTCTCCGGAGTTCTGGGATGCGGAGCCTCTCCTCTGTGAACTGCTTATGTTGAATGTTCACCCGGGCAAGAAGGCGGCGACCCGACATTGTCTGTGTGAGACGGGTATATTGGTTCATCAAATTTGCTTCCCGAAGCTCCCTGAAAGTGTTCACCACCCCTAGGGCCATGCGCCGACTGTTAGAGGTGGAGATTGGGAGGTCGAGGGCACGTTTCATGATTTTTCGGAGGATCACCTCGAGGGTATCCTCTTCGTGCTTCCGCAAGTAGAGCTAAGGAGTCGAATACAGGATTCGACTGGTTACGAAGGCATTTTCCAGCCGCAAGGCATCCTTACTTCGCAACCCCCCGCGTTTGTTAGACACCCGGCGGACCATACGGCCCACCTGGTCCCCCACCTGGCGGAGCTTGGCTAGTGTTGTGTGAGGGCGTCTTTGGTGATGGATGAAGAGACCGAGTACTCTGATCTCTTTTTATTTATGAGTTGGACCGCTCGCAAGCGAGAGCTAGATTTGTGTACTGCATCTCAGAGAGGGGCGCAGATGCACAAACTGTGATTTCTGGGGGGAACATTGAATACCATAGCACCGGAAATAGCGGTCCACTATGCTCGCCGCTGTTTGCAGGCAAGTTTCAATGTTGTCCATAGGATGATGTCGTCGGCGTAGAGCGCGTGCTGCACGCCTTCGACCTCAGCCAGCTGAGCCGGCAAGCGCATCATGGCAATGTTAAAAAAAAGCGGGGAGAGAACTGCGCCCTGAAGTGTGCCCCGCGTGCCAAGCATGAATGGTCCGTGCTCCTTGTCTTGTATTTTGATGTAGGATTGTCGGTCTGTAAGGAATTGTCTTATATAATTGAACGTATTGCTGCCACAGTGTGTTTCACTTAGATGGGTTAGTATGACTTCGTGTGTGACGTTATCGAAAGCGCCTTTTAAAGTCTAGGGCGAGTACAACCCGGTAATTGTGGGGGTTCGAATGGGTTGAGAATTTCTCTGTTAAATTGAGTAGGACATCCTGTGCGGATCTGTGTGGTCGAAATCCGAGCATGGTGTCCGCGAAAGTGTGCCTGTGTTCAAGATACTCGGATAGCCGACCGCGCATCATAGTCTCCATTAGTTTTCCCACAGGAGGTGAGAGAGATGGGGCGGAGGTCATCCGTGTCTATTGCTTTGTCGGCTTTCGGGATGAAAGTCACAAGTGCCATTTTCCAATCGATGGGTAAGGGGGTTTCTCCTGTCCAGATTGCGTTAATGTATTCGAGTAGGCACTGTTATGTTTCTCCACCGAGAAGTGGGACAGCTGGCGCGGCCACCGCATAGCA